>JBAMJR010000189.1:6785000-6807500 GCA_038501785.1 Myoxocephalus aenaeus
ATTTTTTTAAATTTGGAAATGTTGGTAGATACATAACATGGTAAACATGTATTTCAACTGACATTTCCCTCTTTTTCTTGACATATACAAACATACAACATACCCTCCCACCCACCCCTCCCACTGGTACACCCACCTAGAGTATAGGAAAATAAATACATAAAAATAAATAAAAAGGAGGTCACCTCATTTCGCCGAGCCAGACGTCTGCACACATATACGCACCTAAACACACATATCTCTGGTACATCTGAACATAAACACACCTGCTTCACTCTGCACATCAAACAGTCATCACATCACGCAGTCATATCCACAAACTGGCTGACAGCAAACCCTGTATTTTTTTTAGTATCATTTAGGTTCATTCTTTTTTTTTAAAGGCTGTTGTCTTTTATTAACTCATTTTTATATTAGTTTGGCTTAGTGGTGTGTGTGTGTGTGTGTGTGTGTGTGTGTGTGTGTGTGTGTGTGTGTGTGTGTGTGTGTTCATGTGCGTTATGAGATCACTGTGGTTTAGTGAGTTCAATCAACACAAACATTTAAAGTGTTTTAACTTTTTCTTTTCGCAATAATAATAAAAAATATGAATTAAATCAATAAAATGTCACTGAAAACTCACTTCTGAAAAGCATTAAATGTATTTTATATCAAGCACGTCAGATACGTTCCAGATACAAAGATTATTTTTTTGTGTGTTTTTTATAAACTTTAAACTGTCTTGTGTTTAAAACCTCTGACCGGATTAAAACCTCTTTAATGCAGCAGACGACTTCATTCAGAGAGAAAAGCAGCTATTTAGTGTGTTGTGACAAAGGAAAGAAAGACCCCCGTGTGTGTGTGTGTGTGTGTGTGTGTGTGTGTGTGTGTGTGTTGGGGGGGTCAAAGGTTGGCTCATCTCAGAGGGATGATGTCACATGAGGGGGGGTCAAAGCTTTGAGACAGTTATAATGTGTCACCTGCTGCTATAAAAGAGAAGAAGAACAACAACAGTTAAATGTGTCAGTGTTGGGAAAATGTATCGGCAAATTTTAAGTACTTCATCACCCAAATCAATCAGATTATATTTGCGAATAAATATATACTTATGAGGATATATGTACTGTATGCGCGTATGAATCATGTACTATATGTATATACATGTATGTGTATATTTCTATATAACTAGGAGTTTGAATATGTGTATGGGCGGATCAGTATATATGTATTATTCATAATCAGAAATTCAATAAATTGAAGCAGTGAAAATAAATTGTGTGTGATTCTCTGTATTCTTATCATGAGTCCACCTTAATCATGTTCTACAATAATGATATGTATGGTGTACTAATAACACTGTCATATAATTATGAGAGCTTTCAACACATCCATAAGTTTCTTAAGTGCTAAATAAATTTAAGAACAGCGCGGCATGCAGCGGGTGATAGTCTCTGTCTGTGAGACGGGCGATCGGCTGCGTCTGTGGTGATCAGTGTCCGCGGCTCGAGAAGCTCTCATAAATAAATGATTCCTTGACGGCAGAATCTATAGCGCCGCGTACAGGAAGTCATGATGATGTAAAGGACGGATCTTGGCGATCTCAAAGAATTCTCTCCCTATAAAACTAATATAACTATATCGCTCCTTCATCAATGAGGAAGGGAGCTGCCTATTTTGTCCGGTGGGAGTGGCCAGCTTATCCAGTGAATTTCAGTTAGCCTGCCCTGGAGCAGGTTTACATTTTTGGCTGTGTTGCTATGGTGATTTATCTAAGCTTGCTTCGAGAAACTGAATAAGCCAGACCTACGTCATCTTATCCTGACAATTAGCCCGCTAACTCAGTAAGCCAGGTACGAGAAACAGGGCCCTGGAGTCTCTTAAAACTCATCACTGTGTTCCATCATCATCATCACTCTGTAGTTATCATTCATATAAATACTCACCAGAGCACCAAATGTGGATTCATCCGCCGCTGAAAATAGTGCCAAGACAAATAAAATCACACAAACAAATGTTTCTCCATGTGTTTGATTAAAAACTATAATGATCATTTGTTTAAGGAGTTTATTGAGATTTTATTAAATGAATAAACAGACATTACAAAATAAAAAATTGTGTATTGTATAATTCTATATTTAATTAAGCTAATTTCTAGGTTAATTATATATTTTGTATTAAATGAAAAACTATATTTTACCATATGTATCTCTGTTACATGTCTTACATAGCATGTTCTATCTTCATCTCTTTTTATTTTTTACTATTGGGCTTTTGAACATTATTTTTTATATACATTTATATTTTGTTGCATTGTTTAATAATTAATTATTTTTTATCTGTGAAGTTTATTTCCTATACTTTTCATTTTGAACTAATTATATTTCTAAATGCAGCAAACATCATCCTGCGGTTGGTCCTGCCGTCAGCAGGTGGCAGCAACAGTTTGATCAAAACAGACTTTTGCACGCAGGCACACATGAGACCCTCATTAGCATATCCCCTAGAGCAGTGGTCACCAACCTTTTTAAGCCCAAGATCCCTGACCTCTGCCTCGGTGACAGGCAAGATACCTGTTGAGGCGTTGAGAGAAAAAGACTGTCCAGACTGTACTTACAACGTGAGGCTTTTTATTTGGCCTAATTGTAATTGAATGAAAGCAAACACTTTGGTCCAGCTTTCAATTTGATGTGACCAAGAACACAGTAAAAGACTTATTTTCAGTGCAACATAAAAAGGAAATTATTTGTTAACCGCACACCATATGAACAAGAAAAAACACATTTGCAATGAGCAGGAGGCTGGATGAACTATTAACTGTTGTATTTATCAACTGTTTGAATTGAAGCATAATTTTAGCAAAATGTTAGAAATGATCTATTTGAAAGACACAAACTTTTACTTTGTAAAATATCTGAATTGGTAAAGTTAAGCTATTTTTTTATTTATTTGGATGTGGTCAGAAATGTCCTGAACACATACATATCAGTCAGATATAATTACATTAATTTTCTTTCCATTAACCCTCAAATCAAATAATAAATACACTTCACATACAATGTAGTTGTATTTTCTCTTTAACTCACTAGTTGAAGGTCACATGTTTTACTTAATGTGAATATAATTAATTTAATCTCATTTCCATATATGCTAGCATACGATTTGTCGATATATTATTTTGAAAACCGGATGTTGTGTCACGTGGATCTTTCCGCTAACTTCGTAAAAACCCTCGCTCGCTCCCGATCTGGGCCGTTTGGATGTGTTTACCGTGAATGTCAGTATAGAGGTGCGATGACATTTCAGTGTCTGCTGATTTGACTACGGAGATCCGAGTGTCTGAGTTGACGGCAGTTCGCTTTGACATGACTTTAATCAGTCTGGAGTTGCTTTCGCGTGGCTTGAGGAGTCTATCGAGTGTGCGCACGTCAGTTACATGCCCTTATAAGGAGCTGGCGGGGCGTTTCTGTATGCAAATCCAGGTGCACGAGAAATCCTCATTCGGTGAGCACAGCTGAGAACGCTTCGGCTGCGTAAAACCCATTTTCAGGCGTTATGAATCAGGGGGAGATCTTTTCTGACGTTGGTCTTTAGAAGTCCGTAAGAAAACATTTCAGCAGACACATTAAAAAAAAGTTCGAAAATGTGTGTGTTTTTTTAATTTTTTTTATGTGAATTATTTTTTATTTTATTTTGGAGAGCGACGGGGAAAGTCTCCAAGATCGACCGGTAGATCGCGATCGACGGGTTGGCGACCACTGCCCTAGAGAATGATGATGATTATTATTCTGACACAAGCACAATGTCCTCACAAAGATAGACAAACAACGTGAGAGAAAGTCCACATGTACGCAGTTTCAATAATAATGTCTAAACTAAACTGAAGCCATGATTTTACTTAATATATTCATACAATATGACTAAATTGGTAAAGTTGCATGTATAAAACAGTCTTAAAAAGCTTGTTGCTGAATTTTTTATCAAACAGACAAACTCCTGTTTGCAAATTAGTGCATTTGTTATGGGACTATTTTTAGCGTGCAAAAATGCACAGTAAATAATGTTTTTACACTAAAGTATGAGAGAAACATGGTAAATCAATGTTGGTTTACTTGAATACACATATATAAAATGAGACTAGAAATTGACTGAATGAAAATACAGAATTGAAATACATAAATAATTTTGTATAACATGGAATCAAATTGATTGTAGAGGAAACTTGTATAAAATAAATACGGGAGGAGAAAAAAAGACTAATTAAGGGATACACAACGAATTTAATGCAAATCACATAAAATATAATATATTTTTACTGAAGAACACCAGCGTTGTTGGTCAAGTATATTTCAATGCTCTTTATTCTTAAATGTGTGTTTAAATATGTTGTTCCTAAAACAGCTGCTCTTTAGTTTTTAATTAAACAAACAGGAAATAGTGCATTTGTTTTGGGACTATTTTCAAAGGCAGACGAATCCATGTTTGGTGCTCTAGTGAGTATTTGCACATGTAGGATTGAGTCAGAATAAACTACAGTGTGATGATGATGATGATGATGATGATGATGAAGCAGACAAACATTAACCTGAAGAGGAAGACAGACTTGCAGGAAGTTTCACTCGTCGTCATGGAGATTTCACACGTGAAACATAGACTTCTATCAACCAGAGGAGTCGCCCCCTGGTGGTCAGGAGAGATAATGCAGCTTTAACACAAATAATTGGTATCCCTCTTCAGAACTGGAGAGGGAATGTCAGTAATCTAACTAAACATCGCTTTCTCTCCATGAGTTTGTTCTCAGACTCCGATCCAGAAATCTCACTTCAGCAGCTCTTACATCCACCAAACTTTACTCTTTCATTCCTACATATATTCTGAGGGTTTATGCAGAGGGGTTTGTTCACACAGCATTCATAACCTCCATCCATCCATTATCAGCTGCTTATCTGGGGTCGGGTCGCGGTGGCAGCCGGCCCAGCAGGCTGACCCAGGCTTCCCTCTCACCCGCAACACTTTCCAGCTCATCCTGGGGGATCCCGAGGCGTTCCAAGGCCAGCCG
Organism: Myoxocephalus aenaeus; assembly: GCA_038501785.1. NCBI lineage: Eukaryota > Metazoa > Chordata > Actinopteri > Perciformes > Cottidae > Myoxocephalus > Myoxocephalus aenaeus. The sequence continues at coordinate 6,790,036 of JBAMJR010000189.1, forward strand.
GGAGATATAATCCCTCCAGCGTGTCCTGAGTCTTCCCCGGGGTCTCCTACCAAAACCTACCAAAACCTCTAATGGGAGGCGTCCAGGAGGCGTCCTGATTAGATGCCCAAACCACCTCAGCTGACTCCTTTCGACACGAAGGAGCAGCGACTCAACTCCAAGCTCCCTCCCCTCCTGATGTCCGAGCTCCTTACCCTATCTCTAAGGCTGAGCCACCCTACGGAGGAAGCTCATTTTGGCCGCTTGTATCCAAGACCTCGTTCTTTCGGTCACGACTCAGAGTCTGTGACCATAGGTGAGGGTTGGAACTTAGACCGACCAGTAAATGGAGCGCTTCGCCTTACGGCTCAGCTCCCTCTTCACCAAGACAGTCCGGTGCGGCGCCTGTTTTACTGCTGCAGCCGCACCGATCCGTCTGTCGATCTCCCGCTCCACCTTACCCTCACTCGTGAACAAGACCCAAGATACTTGAACTCCTTCGCTTGGGGTAGGCACTCCGTCCCCACCTGGAGGGAGCAGTCCACCGGTTTCCGGCAGAGCACCATGGCCTCAGATTTGGAGGTGCTGACTCTCATCCCTGCCGCTTCACACTCGGCTGCAAACCGCTCCAGTGAATGCTGGAGGTCACGGTCTGAGGAGGCAAACAGGACCACATCATCCGCGAACAGCAGAGAGGTGATCCCGAGACTCCCAAACCAGATTTTCTCCGCCCTCTGGCTGCGCCTAGATATCCTGTCCATGAAGGTAACGAACAGGACCAGTGATAAAGGGCAGCCCTGGTGGCGGAGGCCAACACCCACCGGGAACGTGTCTGACTTATTACCGAGAATACAAACACAGCTCCTACTGCAGGCGTACAGAGACCGGATGGCCTGTGCTAACGTGTCCGGCACCCCATACTCCCGCAGCACCCCCCACAAAAACCCCAGAGGGACCCGGTCGAAAGCCTTCTCCAAGTCCACAAAGCACATGTAGACTGGTTAGGCAAACTCCCAGGACCCTTGCGAGAGTAAAGAGCTGGTCCACTGTTCCACGGCCGGGATGGAATCCGCACTGCTCGTCTTGAATCTGAGGTTTGACTAACGGTCAGAGCCTCCTTTCCAGCACCCTGGCATAAGTTTCCCTGGGAGGCTGAGCAGGGTGATACCACGATAGTTTGAGCACACTCTCCGGTCCCCCTTCTTGAAGATGGGAACCACCACCCCGGTCTGCCAGTCCATGGGCACTGTTCCCGACCCCCATGCGACACTGAAAAGGCGTGTCAGCCAAGATAGCCCAACAATGTCCAATGTCTTCAGCATCTGTGTAATTACCACTGCATAATACACCAACAAGCATTATGCGCTAAAATGCTAAACATGAAAGAGATAATGGATGTGGCAACGAAGATCGCCTATTCGAGCGAGAGCTCTTCAAAGACGGCTGTTCTGCACACTGATGTGAGACGGCTTAGTAGAGCTCTGTCCGGAGATAAAGGTTTCTTCATGTTGTTAAACATGCAGAATACAACCAACTAAATGACGATCAGTGGCTGCTAGACTTGACATGTTTAACCGATCTGTTGAATGAGCTTAATTTAGAGCTGCAGGGGAAAGACAAAACCGTGGTTGATATGATCAGCTCAGTTAATGCTTTCAAACGGTAAATGCAACATCTGTCCTCAAAGCTGCAGCCCATGATTTGAGGAACTTGCAAAAACCTGGCGTCAGAGCTGGAGACGCAACGGAAGGCATGTGCGCAACTTGACAGAGCAGCTTGACTGTCAGAGTTTATTTATGCGAGTCAGCCTTTTCCCACATGAAAAATATTAAGTCCAAACACCGTTCCGCCATGACTGATGACCATTTGGTCTGCCTGAGGCTGGCTAGCAGCAGCTACTGTCCGGACTATGCAACCCTGCTGGTTCCATTCAGTGAAGTCATCAGAGTAACATGTAATCACCAAAAATGTACAGAATTGTATTGTGTAATAAGGGTTCATGCAGTTATGCAAGGTACGCCAATATTGTAAATATAAAGTATACTCGTTATATTTACACATTAATAATGATATATATATATATATATGTGGTCATTTTAAAAGTAGCTCGCGAGCCAAACAAGTGTGGGGACTCCTGCTCTAATATGTCAAAACTCACAAAAATTAAACTGACTATATTCATTGTTCAGATTAATTCTCTGGAGTTTTATGCAAATTAGCACATACTTGATAAAATAGTGCCGCATTTGCATTATTAAAAGTAGAATCTCAGAAAACTTGTAATACAAAAAATTATTGTCTAAATGTCAGTGATCAACTCAGGATCATTAGAAGCAGCCTGTCGACCATTTTGGTTTTGGTGAAAAATCTTTGTATGAGTTGGTTGGTTGGAAAGGTTGCAAGTTGAACTGATACAATGGCTTCTGTAGGAGCCAAATGAGATCAAACTATCCTACTATGTATGTACACTGGGTGGCGCTGTTCCGTGTTCCTGGGATTGGCTATATAATCAATCAGAGCATGATTGACAGCAGGTCTTTGACCCCGGAAAGGGCAAAGGGTTTTTGACCGCTTATACGGTACTGTTGGGCTTCGAGCAGCAGAGCGGTATTAGTCGGCATCCAGGGACCGAATGAATGTTCCTTCACGGCATAAGACAATAAACACGACTGATGCATTATAACGTGTCCGTGGATTACTAAATCAAGTCAAAGGTACACAAAGTGATCGAGGCACAGCAGGAGCGCGTCAGCCAGATCTATCCCGAGGGAAAAGCACCTCAGTAGCCCAGGTAAGGGACCGGACTCCTTTAACAGCTTCCATTGAAGACTTTGTTCTGTCTACAGACGAGGATTTGCTAAATTCTTACAAAAAGGATCAGCTCAGGAAAATAGACTACTATAGTATTGAGATTTCTAAAAAGTTGAATAAGGATGAAATGTTGGCCACCTTGAAGGTTCACAAAAAGTGTTGCCTATCGTGAGTGACTCAGGGAAAGTTCCCAAAATGGCTCCTGTTTTGACCAGACTTGGAGTTGGTTTGACGTTCGAGCAACAACGATAACTTATGCAAGAAGAACATAAGAATGCTGTGGAGTTAGAAAATTTTAAACGAGGCACGTCTTCGGGAGGCTGAATTAGCCCGTTTTCAGGTAAAACAACAGTTAGAGTTGGAGTGATATAAGCTGGAGTTTATAAGTGAAGGGAAGCTTAAAACCCCTTATTGCCTGAATTTATTTGCAATTATATTAAAAAAATGTGTTTTTTGCTTTCATGCAGATGCTAAATTAAGTGGAGATTGTACATTTTAATATAGCACATAGAATAGATGTAAATTTAGGTATGAGGCAAATTAGCGACATTAGGCACATTATCCTAATTATCCATTTACTATTATTGGGCATAATAGTAAATGAACACATTTTCCAGTCTCAAGTATGTAGATTATTTATCGAAAGCAGTTTGAAACATTGCATTTTGAACATTGCACTTTTGAATACATTTTGACCCATTGCAACATGTGAATACAGTCTGGCCCTTACAATTTGGGCGTTTGCAGTGTTTCTGTCCACTTTCAACCACTGGCTTTGAAATTGTAACACATGTTGCTGTACAATCACAGCTTCGTTGCTATCGTCACGGTCATTGAGACAGCTGTCATCACTTTCGACTGGTGGAACCCTGGTTTGAAGTCCACCAGCTCGCTTCCCATAGAAAGTGGTGGTGTCCATTTAGTTCTGCCAAAAAATAAAGGGCAGACATTGCATTTATATCCCAGCATTATATTTGTAGTTGTACATACATACTGTACACAGTTGTTGTACATGCAGTGTATGTATGTACACAGTTGTACATACTGTACAGTTGTACATACAAGTACTGTACAGTATGTGTACATTAGTGATGTGTCGAGGCTTCGATGCGCGTGTCGAGTAATCCAGGTAGATTTTGGTGAAGCGCGTATCGAGGCTTGTGTTGATGATTTATGTGGTGACGTTCGAAGCCTTGCGAGCCGGCCGTACCACGTGAAATGGTTCGTGGGTTTGCCGTGCGATTTGAAACATAAGGGGCAGCGAAACTCAATGATTTCCTTCCTCTCTTCACCCAGATTCATCTGTGCCTGTGAAAGGGTATTTTATAAAGCAGGCAAAATAGTCTCAAAAAGCCCAGCACTGTGGAAAAGTTCTTATTTTTATAAAAATGAATAAAATGGACACATCAACATGGACTAGCTAAGCTGAGGCTTGAACCAAAAATCCTCTGACTGGAAGACAGGTATGCTAACTACTGACCCACAGTCACATCACAACCCTCTCCCCAATTTGTTTCCATTTTCACTTTTGACCCCACCATTATATCATAAAGATAGACACAATATTAATAAGTTAATAATTGATGTATTAGCGTCACAAACATCATTCATTCAATTCAAAGCTTCACACACCAAAGCCATGGTGTCGTTATGATCGCTCTGCCTGTTTTACATTTATTGTCCACTTGGTGGCGCAGTAGAGCAAATGAAGCCCCATGAAGCTTCGGCCCATGAGCGAACCAATTGGATGGAAAGCTTCAATGCTTCAGGAAGCTTCATCTCGCCATCTCGGAAGAAAGAGATCGTGCCATTGCTGCTGTGCGGGTACACACAAAGCCTTCCTCAAGGTTCCTCAACTCATCAGGAGATTGACCCTGGTTATGCTGCATTTGTGTCAGATGGTTATCTTGCACTGGTCATGCGTGAGACAAAAGTACCAGTTAAGAGATTCAGGGCCTCTGGAGTCATTTATTTTGGAGTCTGTGTTGAATTTCTCTGCGGAAACAGACACTGGTTCCAGTGCTGTGTCCTGAGGGATGGACTTCAGTCTTTTCTGTGCCAGGCATCGTTTGACGTTGGTCTCAAATCTGGTGCAAGGTGATGTGGTCATGGGAGTGAGACCTTCGCTGCCTATGGGGGGAGTACAGGACATCTTAGGGAATGACCTGGCTGGCAGTCGGGTGTGGCCTGACATGTCGGTGAATACTCTATTCAGGTAGAATCAGAGTACTCTGTGACGCCTTCTGCAGTGCATCCTTCTTGTACTGTGAGTCGGACCGGGGGTGAGTCCAGTTCTGTGATTTCAAATAAGAAAACAATGTCGTTGTATCCTGTGCCTGTTTTCCCTTTGCCAGTCTCTTGCACTGATCTGAAAGTGACAGGAAAAACCGCAGGCCAGGCTGCCAAGCAGCTGGAAAAGGAGTCCCAAAAAGGGAAGGAGGAGACCCAGGTGCCATTCCCGCTTAAGAAAGATGGTGCTGGCATAAGGAGACTGGGCTGCAAACCGGAAGGCTTTAGGCGCCAGGGAGAACGCCGCCACCCCCACCGACCGGTGGCCTGTGGTCAGGGGGGCCCTGCGTCGTTTTGAGAGGCCTGCTGGTGATACCGGCAAGATCGCCTGCAGGGAGGACCGCAATCTTAAGGAGGGGGGAGGTGACGACCCCTCCCACTCTGCACCTGGGACCCCGGCTTAAGATGGCTTCCTGGTGGGAGGAGCTGGGACAGTCCGCCTCCGAGAGGGCATAAAAGGTGGCACCAATGGGAGTGTTGTTCTCTCTCTGACGCTATCTCTCTCACTCAGCAGGACCTGCTGAACCAGCCTTGTCCTGTATTGATTGCGTGAATTGCTTGGACCTGAAAATAAACAGGGTTTTGTGTTAGAGATCAATGTGTGGACTCCCTTTTTGTTGCCAGCGGTGACCCAGGTGGTAACACTAGTTGTTCATTGTTATAATAATAATAATAATAATATACAGTGGGTACGGAAAGTATTCAGACCCCTTTAAAGGTTTCATTCTTTGTTTCATTGCAGCCATTTGCTAAAATTAAAAAAGTTAATTTTATTTCTCATTAATGTACACTCAGCACCCCATCTTGACAGAAAAAAACAGAAATGTAGAAATTTATTAAAAAAGAAAAACTGAAATATCACATGGTCATAAGTATTCAGACCCTTTGCTCAGTATTGAGTAGAAGCACCCTTTTGAGCTAGTACAGCCATGAGTCTTCTTAAGGAATGATGCAACAAGTTTTTCACACCTGATTTGGGGATCCTCTGCCATTCTTCCTTGCAGATCCTCTCCAGTTCCGTCAGGTTGGATGGTGAACGTTGGTGGACAGCCATTTTCAGGTCTCTCCAGAGATGCTCAATTAGGTTTAGGTCAGGGCTCTGGCTGGGCCAGTCAGGAATGGTCACAGAGTTGTTCCGAAGCCACTCCTTTGTTATTTTAGCTGTGTGCTTAGGGTCATTGTCTTGTTGGAAGGTGAACCTTCGGCCCAGTCTGAGGTCCAGAGCACTCTGAAAGAGGTTTTCGTCCAGGATATCTCTGTACTTGGCCGCATTCATCTTTCCTTCAATTGCAACCAGTCGTCCTGTCCCTGCAGCTGAAAAACACCCCCATAGCATGATGCTGCCACCACCATGTTTCACTGTTGGGATTGTATTGGGCAGGTGATGCAGTGCCTGGTTTTCTCCACACATACCGCTTAGAATGAACGCCCAAAAGTTCAATCTTGGTCTCATCAGACCAGATAATCTTATTTCTCATAGTCTGGGAGTCCTTCATGTGTTTTTTGGCAAACTCTATGCGGGCTTTCATATGTCTTGCACTGAGGAGAGGCTTCCGTCGGGCCGCTCTGCCATAAAGCCCCGACTGGTGGAGGGCTGCAGTGATAGTTGACTTTGTGGAACTTTCTCCCATCTCCCTTCTGCATCTCTGGAGCTCAGCCACAGTGATCTTTGGGTTCTTCTTTACCGCTCTCACCAAGGCTCTTCTCCCACGATTGCTCAGTTTGGCTGGACGGCCAGGTCTAAGAGTTCTGGTTATCCCAAACTTCTTCCATTTGAGGATTATGGAGGCCACTGTGCTCTTAGGAACCTTGAGTGCTGCAGAAATTCTTTTGTAACCTTGTAACAACTCTGTGACCATTCCTGACTGGCCCAGCCAGAGCCCTGACCTGAACCTAATTGAGCATCTCTGGAGAGACCTGAAAATGGCTGTCCACCAACGTTCACCATCCAACCTGACGGAACTGGAGAGGATCTGCAAGGAAGAATGGCAGAGGATCCCCAAATCCAGGTGTGAAAAACTTGTTGCATCATTCCTTAAGAAGACTCATGGCTGTACTAGCTCAAAAGGGTGCTTCTACTCAATACTGAGCAAAGGGTCTGAATACTTATGACCATGTGATGTTTCAGTTTTTCTTTTTTAATAAATTTCTACATTTGTTTTTTTCCGTCAATATGGGGTGCTGAGTGTACATTAATGAGAAATAAAATGAACTTTTTTTGATTTTAGCAAATGGCTGCAATGAAACAAAGAGTGAAAAATGTAAAGGGGTCTGAATACTTTCCGTGTGTGTGTGTGTGTAATATATATATATATATATATATATATATATATATATATATAAAGAGAATAATAAAAACTAAAATGCCTTTCCGCTGTACTCAACTCCCCTTTAACTCTGAACATCTGGTCCACTAAACATCTGTAAATCAGCTCCTCTGCGTCCATGAAGAGGACTTTACTCCACGGTGTTTCCGGTCCGTCCCGCCCGGTCTCCTCGCTCTCAAAGCCCGCAGCAGCAGCTCGGAGCCCGCGGTGCTCCGCAGCCGAACCGGAGCCGGAGAGAAGAAGAAAGAATTAGGAAGACAAACACGCTTTTGTCAGACGCCGGAAAAAAACACGTAAAGGTGACGTAAGGTGACGTAAGGTGACGTGAGACCACGTGACGCAGCAGGTGATTGGCTCGGACTGTTTACGCTGAACCGAAACGGCACGTTTAAAAGAGAAAAAAAGGTGCATTATATAATTATTAGTAAATTATTAGTTAAAGAGAAACATCTAAATACACGAAGAGTGAAACGTTAGGAACATATTTTAGTAACTAAATTAATAAAAAAAACATTAGAAATGAAAAAGGGTTTTACTTTGTTACTGAATTAATGTAGTTTTAAGAAAGTCTTATTTTCTCTGTGGCACAAAGAACGTGTTGCTTAAACTCAATAATGTTATTAATAATAATAATACATGATTTCGAGGGTTAAATCTTTCAAAAGTTATTTAGAATTAGACAGAAATATAGAAATAAATAATTATAGATTAATAAAGTAGTTTATAAGTAAACAAAACAATTATTGATGTTGTCAAATTAAAAACTTAAGTGGTTGGTTTTACGAGCATTATATTATCTGATATCTGCTAAATAAACCCGATTAATATATTTTTGTGACTATTATAAAACATTAATTTAGGTATTTTAGGAAATAAAAAATCATTAAAAATGAATCTTCACAAATAGTAAAGAACGAATAAAGTTTCTGTGTTCAGGACAAGAAAACAGGAGTTGATCATTTACAGAAAAATACTGTTTTTATGGATCTATTTGTTGATGGGAAGTTAAATAAAATTACTTCATCAGCTCGAGAAATGTAATTGTGTTAATTGTGTTGGAAGATAAAACTGCAAATCTGCTCGTGCGTAAATGAAACCGAGACAACAGACCTGAAAACACGCATGCGCGTGCACCAAAATAAAATAAATAAATACAAATAGACAGGTGTTAAAAGTCAGGGCCGATGGATAAGTGGTCAAAAATGAAATGAAAAGTTCTGGACAGTTTGAACCAAAGAGTTTCCAATAAGTACATAGTCAAAATATGTATCTTTATAGATGTTATATTATTATTAATAATAATAATAATAATAATAATAATAATGTGTACCTTGTAAAACCAGCTCGTCATTAATTACATCATTTAATGTTTTAAAAGAGTAAATTCAGTGAAGTGCACTAAGACGCATGTGTGCCTCCGCGTCTCGATTGGGTCAAACCTTCATGAAGAAATAGGTCCAAACCGTTTTCTGCACTTACCTCTAACGTCAACTTGTCTGACGCGTGCGCGTACGCGCGCGTGGCTCCGCCCCTCCGCGTGCGTGTCGGGAGGCTCGGGCACGGCGGGATAAGGGGCACCTCGTCTCCTCCAAGCAGCCGACCAGCTGGATTTCTTTCAGGGAGCCGGAGGGAGGGAGGGGGACGCAGGCAGAGCCGCCGGACCGAGACCCGGACCACATCCGTCCAGAGCGCGCGGGGGCGTCCGCACCATGTCCTTCAGCCCGAAGCACTCCACCCCCTTCTCAGTCACCGACATTCTGAGCCCGATGGAGGACAGCTACCGGAGGTTCGGAGGCATGGATCCCGCCGCGGGGAGCCTCGGGTCCCAGCTGGGCGCCTACCGGCAACCGCAAGCCTCCCAGCCCGGTACGCAGCACCACCACCACCCGGCGCAGCAGCAGCCTCATCTCCATCACCACCACCACCACCACCACCTGTCCTCCGCCTCCTCATCCTCATCCTCCTCTTCCTCAGCAGCAGCAGCAGCCGCCCTGGGACCCGGAGGGCCCTACCACCACCACCACCACCACCATGGCCCCCACGGGGGGCCGCAGTTCTCCGGGGCCGGCGGAGGGTTCTGCAGCGGCGGTATCGGGAGCGTCGGAGACCTACCGTCCTACCAGGAGACTGTGCGGGGCGGCGCGGCGTGGTACGGGACCCCGGAGCCCCGGTACCAGACCAGTAAGAGGGCTTCACTTAATTGATTAATTTATCAGTTTTGTTTTTAATAAGTTAAACAAATTAATGATTATTTCCCTACTTCAGTCAATTAAATACAATCACTTTAAACCACTTTAATAATCGAATTGTAAAGTTGAATAAAGTATTTGTTGATTAAATAATAACGTTAACAGCATTTTGACCACAAAGTTAATAGTCCTCCATGATTTTAAATGTTTTAACTATCATAATAAACATTCGGCTGTTATACTAATACAAATATTAGTTTTGCTTAGAGAACAGATTTATAAAACTAAAATGAACGGTACATTTAGACCATTAGTTGCTTTCACAGATTATTGTCGTTTCATTAAATATTTTCTAATTATTTTGTATACAAGCCATTACATTTCTCAAGGCCTTAATATGCTGAATTTAGCCATTTAGCTATAATATAGATAGAATCATCATAAATTAATCAGCGAGTTCGTTTTTTTATCCAAACGATGAATTCTCCCCAAGTCTCCAGGTTCATGGGCCCTTCCGCCGGGATGAACGTGCCCGGGATGGTGGGCAGCTTGTCCGGGATGGACGCAGCCGCCAAGTCCCTGGTGACGCTGCACGCGCCGAGGAGGAAGCGGCGCGTCCTCTTCTCGCAGGCGCAGGTGTTCGAGCTGGAGCGGCGCTTCAAGCAGCAGAAGTACCTGTCGGCCCCGGAGCGGGAGCACCTGGCCGGGCTGATCCACCTCAGCCCGAACCAGGTGAAGATCTGGTTCCAGAACCACCGCTACAAGCTGAAGCGGCAGGCCAAGGACAAGCAGCCGCTGCAGCAGCAGGACGGGGCCGCCGCCGGTCCGTGCGCGACGACCCGCCGCTCCTGCTCTGCGTCCCCGGTCCTCTCCAAGGACGGCAAGGGCTGCCGGAGCGACTCCAGCGGCTCCAACCACACCGGCCACGGACAGGGCAGCTCGGGGGAGGCCCTGGCGACCCAGCACCACCACCACCAGCAGCAGCAGCAGCAGCAGGTGAACCAGCTGTCCTCCACCGAGGAGCTGGACGACTTGTCCCCGAGCCCACCGCTGCTGCACGGGCAGATCCACATGACGCAGACGGACGCGGCGCTCATAGAGTACACGAACAGCATGATGGGCTCCAGACTCCTGTACGGGAGGACTTGGTAGGGCCGCCGGGAGGAGGCCGCCGGGGCCTCATTCCCGGGTTGGAGGTTTTATTTTTTACCTTTTAGGAGAACCGGCTGGAGGACAAAAACAAGCACCACGTTTTGTATTTTCTCTCCGTGCGTAAAGTTGTGGTTCATTTACCCATGGGCAGGGACTCGACAGACACTCCGTGGGTTTGAGCAATAAGGTGCAAACAAACTATATTAGATCCTGAATGATAATAATGTATTTTTCTTCCTCTTCAAAACGAAATATGTCTTTTTTGTAACTGCTGCTGCGTTTAAAGCATCAGGACGATGCGCGCGCACTGCGCTTCCATCCATCACGCCAACAATTAAATTATTGCAGGTTTTATACATAGTCAATAAAGTGAAGCAATACAGGCGGCACAATAACCTGCAGCCGTTTTCTCGGTTTGGAATTAAACGAAGTGAGAAATATTTTCATTGCAAGTAAATCAGTAAATATTATTTTGTCACAATTTCTTGTATTGAATAAATGATATTTTCATGTTGACATTTCTACGTTTTTTTTTGCGGAGTCTGACGCATTTTTACAGTGTTTTAAAAATTATATTTGGAGTTCACAGACAAAATATAAACTGAAATACTTCAGATTATCTGAAGGGAAATCTGAAAATATCTCTTTTCACTTTGAAGAAATCTTGATTTTAAAAGCAGTTTCATAAAAAATAAGTCACTAAGTGTTTTTACAGTTTAACAGTCAAGTCAAATTAAAATATCCTTTGGACGAAATTTGTGTAAAAAAAAATATGATAATCCCAACATGACTATTATTCTTTCATGACGTTTTTGTTGCTTTGTTTTTTACAAAGTTTTTAAAATGATATTTGGAGCAATAACAATATTTAATGTTTACAGCTATAGAGATGGAATATAAACTAAAAATATCTCTTTTCACTCTTGATTCTATGGGCAGTTTTATTAAAAACAAGTGACTTTTAAAGTGTTTGGGTAAAAAATAAAAAATAAAATCAAGTGAAAAAACGTTTATAGATTAAATGATTCCTGTAAAAAAAAAATATATAATCCCAACATGACTATTATTCTTTTATTACACGTTTTAGTTTCCTTGATTATTTTCCAACACGTTGGAGAGATTTGTCTCAGAAATAAAACACAAGGACGTTCGTAGTCGACACACTTGAGTCTCACAAGTTTTACAGGCCATCGTCTTAAAAACATCAGTTACACGTACAGTTCTTTTCATGAGAATAAAAAGAAAAGAAAAAACCTCATTAAATTGTAAAATAAGACAAGAAAATGAAAAAAAGGACCCCCGCCCCCCTAAAGTCCAGCATCATGAGCTTAGTTCCAGTCGTATCTCCTGGACGGAGGAGGAGCTGGATAACCTCGGCCGGCGCTGTAACCCTGAAAAACAACATGTCACTCCATTAGAACAAACACTTTAAAACACAATTACAGACATCTAACAAACAAAGAAAATTATTATTTTAATAATTATATAAATGTGATTGGTCATTTTATTCATCTTTTACAAGGATTTGACAGTTATTAAAAGCTTTTTTATTTTTTATTCTTTCAAATGTTCTTTCTAGAAATCGTCAATCTCCTTTATATGGATTACAACTTTATTAATTAATGTTTCCTTTATTTATCCAGAAAGGTCATATTAAGATACAAATCTCTTTGGCCAGGGAGTCAATTACAAATTTTAAAATCCCAGTCAATCAAATAATATGTTGGAAAAATAAATTTGAGTTTTATTTGTATTTTTACTTCATTTTGTCAATTGGAGACACTTTAATTAAAGGTTAGTTTTCACTTTTCTGATGAAGAAATAATCTGTTTAACCCATTAGTGCCCAAATATTATATTTAGTGTGACAAGAAGAAATGCAACAAATGTTCTGATCTTAAAATCTGAATTTTCTGAAAAACATAAAATTGTGTTTAGAAAAAAAGAAAAAGAAAGTTTTTGGGACCTAAAGTAGAATGTCGTTTTTATATATGATAAGAAAAAAATGAAATCACTAAATCTGCGCTTTAAGCTAAAAAGAAAACGTCCAATATAAATAAAAAACAGTTTTTCGGCCGAAAGAAGTTAAAACGTCTGACGTGAATTCCGTTTACCTCCATTGATTTTGGGAGATGGAAGAAATCACAGAAGTTGCTGAAAACAGTCTGCATGTTTGTTTATCTAATGGCAATTATAAAAAATAAAATCACTGGGCGACTGTTTAAATTTCAAACACTGAACTTTCTCTAGGTCACTATAACAAAACAAAAAAAGTTGCTGCTGTTTTAATGTTAAACTGTTTCAGAAAAAAAATGTTTTTGTAACAAGTAACGAAAAAAATAAAGGATTTTGATTTATTTAACTGGGAGCACTACTTGAGCATCAGCCAATCAGATGCTTTTGGCTTCACGAATCAGAGCCTCTTTAAGACTTTATAAAAGTTTTTAATCATGGTTGACATGAAACTGACTCCGCCCACAGCTCGTTAGCACAGAGTAACCCAAGTTGACAGTTACCATGGCAAACATTTTGAGGAATTCGCAACCAACTCTTAGCCTCGCCACCGTTTTATTTATTTTGAAATAATTATAATAATTTATATATTATTATAATATAATTTATAAATATATACATTATATTTATAATAATTTATATATTATAATATATAAACATAATTTATATATAATAATTTATATATTATATATAAACATAATTTATATATAATAATTTATATATTATTTAAAAATATTTATATATTTATAAATAAAAATATATATTATATATTTATAATAATTTATATATTATTTATAAATATATAAATATATTCATAATAATTTATATATTATAATATATAAACATCATTTATATATAATAATTTATATATTTAAAAATAGAATTTATATATTTATAAATAAAAAGATATATTATACATATTTATAATAATTTATATATTATAATATTTATAAATAATATTCATAATTATTTATATATTATATAAACATAATTTATATATTATTTAAAAATATAATTTATATATTTATAAATAAAAAGATATATTATACATATTTTATATATTTATAATAATTCATATATTATAATATTATTTATAAATATATAAATTATATTTATAATAATTTATATATTATAATATATAAACATCATTTATATATAATAATTAATATATTATTTAAAAATATAATTTATAAATAAAAAGATATATACATATTTTATATATTTATAATAATTTATATATTATAATATAATTTATAAATATATAGTTATAAAAATAAAAAAAAAACGGCAAAATGTGCACGGTAAAATATATTTAAAAAAAGATTGAATTATATTTGAAATTTAATTATTATAATTTAATGGATAATATTAAAATATAGTTTTTGCAGTCAGAACCATGTCTTCCTTTTGGGCGTCTCACCTGGTGCTGTTGACCCCGGTTGTCCCGGCGGTCCTCTCTGCGATCTCGCCACTCCTCTCTGCGGCCGTCGAAGCGCTGCTGGTAGCCGCTGCCCCCCGAGGCCGCCGCCCCCCCCGCCCGCCACCGCTGCCGCCCCACCTCCGGGTCCGCGGCTCGCGTTCTGCTGGTACGACGACTGCTGCTGCTGCGCGGCCCGATCCCAGCCGTGACCGCCGCCTCGACCGCCGTACGACTGCTGCTGCTGCTGCTGCTGCTGCCTGGAGACATACATCAAACCCTTAGTTACGTATTTAACAGAGGAAGTGGAAGCAGCGGGAACTCAAATGGTCAAGAATCCGTCACCAACGAGGAAGCTTTCACTCACAGAGACGCACGAGGCGTTTTTTTTTAAATCAAAAAGCTCTTCCTGTCAAGTCGGTGATAGATATCATTACAGGGTTCAAACACATTTTGACCAATGGATTTCCATGACCAAACATTTTGTGAAATCTCGGTGTATACATGAAAAAGTGAGAACATTTAGTATTTAAACTAACTATGAGAATTCCAAAGCATACAGTATACCTTAAATCAGGGGTTCTTAACCTTTTTGATCTCGGGGCCCAACTTCTCAAGTACAAAGTGCCCCGGGGCCCATTCAAATATTAACACTGTATTGGTTTATTAACTAATTGATCTCACTCTTGGTTTGACTTGTATTCAATAACTAAATCAAATCTACCTACAGTTAAACAAGCAAAAACCTTGTCAAATAAATGACATGATGCAATGTGGTCATCACAAAGACATTTATTGATCATGTATATGTAAACCTGCACAGACAAGTCATGGAACAAATCAAGCTAATACAACTAATTTAAACGCTCAAGTCAGGCATATTAACACAAAAATATTGAAATTTGATAAATAATATGTGGTAATAAAATAAATATACTGCACAATTATTAGGAAAGTAGTTTTTTTGAGGATTAATTGTATTATTCAACAACTACAGTGCTCTTGGTTAATCCACAATGTTAATAAACCTCAAACCTGAATATTTTTGTTTTTACTTTATTAGGAGAATATCTGTGTGTTCACAACTATTGGGCAACTGTTAGTGTGCAGACAAGTGTGCACACAATTCAAAATAATAATTTTCAAATTAAATAACCTGTAAATAACATTTAAATAAAGTACAAATTAAAATATAGCCTTATGATGCGAATGATATGCTTCAGCAGTCTTCATGTTTGCAGAACCAGAACTTGCTCTTCATATCTGTGACCGCTGGCTTTCACAGCACATTTGGAGTTGCTTGTCAGTGACAGGCAGACCTTTTCTGCATCAGTAGTACACTGTCCTTTCTCTTGAAAAATCCCACTGGCTTTCCCACGAGCGTCGGATGTTTGGTCTTTCGATATCGCTTTAGCTGTGAAGCCTTCAGTGCTGCATTAGCTAGCGTTAGCCCACACTCCACACAGGCTCAGGGCTCCGCCTCGTTACCTCCGTTCACAAAGCCCTACTTCGTGAAGTCAGGATCATACTTGCACAAACAGATGTTTGGGTGGTTGTTCGGCAGCACTTTCGTCTTCATGTTTTCGTTTTAAACACTTCTCTATAACTTTCGCTACAGGCTAGCTAGCTGCTGGTTGAGTTTCTTCTTCTGCATATTGGAGCTTGTTAAACAACTGACTGACGCATTACCGCCACCAAGTGGTGGGAAGCTATATTGTAACTGAGCGTCTCGTGGACAACAGTTATATCTCTGGTGTCTTCAATTGATAACCTATGCGGTCACGTGGCCCACAGGTGAAAACGGAAAGTTTTTGGCGGCCCTCTAGGTGGCGCTCACGACCCTATGGTTAAGAATCACTGCCTTAAATGACTCAAATGAATGAGGGACAATAGTTTGATTAAAAGAATAAACATTTATATAGATGCCTGTATTATGCCTGCTTATATTTTGATAGTCTTTCTTTTAAAAGCATATTAATCAGTTCAAACTCAGTGTAAATGAACGTCATGAACTAGATGAATATAACATTTCCATGACTTTTGGCATTTTTTTTTTTTCTTCTTTCAAGGACTTTTCCAGGCGTGGAAATAACCTTTTTAAAATCCATGACTTTTCCAGGTTTTCCATGACTGCAAGAACCCTGTCATCATCATCATCATCATCATCATCATAATAAAGAACGCCTGAACGTTGGTCCCAAACTTTAACACAAACACGTGGCTCCAGGTAATGAAACGAGCGTCACCATTTAATGACGTGATATTTTAACACTCAGTTTTATATTCTTGGAAACCGAATGTTTCTTTAGACAGTCTCAGTTTTACTTTGAGACGAATGTTCTTCTCTCTTTTTTCTAAGTTTCGCCTTCATTTAACGAAAAAGAACAGGGAGCAAAGTTGTGTTTCTGGTCAGGAAACGTTCAGCGACAAAGTCGAGAAGAAGTTCAGAAGAACTTTCGTCCTGAACTAGTTTTCTATTAAATAAAAAAAATCGTGACTTTCTGATTTTAGAAGTTTCGATGAACTTCCATCCCACAGAGAATCTACTGGACCTTCTGATCCGCTAAAAAAAAACAAAAAACAGGCGGCTTTGACTCTTCTTTCAAAAGAGACCTCCCTAAAACCCCCCCGACCGGTGTTTACCGAGGGATCGAGCTCTCGAGGAGGTAAAAACCTGCTCTCCTCTCGAGGCGACTTAGCGAAGATGCACATGAACGAGCAGAGTATGAAGCGAAGCATCTTCACATGCGGCTCTTCCTCGGCTCCAGAAACGAGGAAGGGGGGGATGGGTTTGGCGTCGCGTCCGTGGGACCGAGCGAAGAGTCGGCCGAAGAAGGAAGGAAGAAAGAAGTCAAAGCAACAGTGATATTAAAAGTAACAAAAGAAGAGAAGGACCTAATAGCTCCGCCCCATCCCTCATTACTGAACCATGTCACACTCCGGCCGGCACCGGACTTAACCGGTAATCCCCTCCAAGTTCCTCCTGCGCTTCATCTGGTCCGGTCCCGAGCAGCTAAAGAAACTGTTGTCACTCACCGCTAATAACCGCTGACCCTGAGGCACCGCGGGAGCCACAATGGGCCTGAAAAGTTGAACTGGAGAACCTGATTTAGGACTTGTGAGGGGAACCGACGCGCCGCGGCCGGCAGCCGCATTAGCAACGCCTCATTAAGCTGCACAAACCTCCTCGAGAGAAATTTGTTTTAGAGCGACGTCGGGGAGACATCTTAATTCAGAAGCCCTCCTCCTCCTTGACGGAGGAAGGCCGAGCGGTGGAGGAGAAAGGCTG
>JBAMJR010000189.1:6812500-6940000 GCA_038501785.1 Myoxocephalus aenaeus
GCAGGCGGACCACTGTCGGCAACTTTATCATTTTGTCATTCAGTTTTCATGTTTGATTATCTCCTCCGCCAACAAACTCTAAGTGGACCACCCAGTTGGACTCCAATTATAACTCTTCCCCACCCCGACGCCTCAAAAGAAAGAATTACAAGTGGACACCTGTCAATCTCCTTAATTAACAATGATCTGAACGTGTATAGACCTCCAGTCTGCGCCAGACAAAAGCCAACAAAGGATTACGCCTTAAATCCTAAAAACACGCTGCGGCCACTGTATGAACGCAGGGAGGATTACACCGTGTTAAACAACTAAACGTCTCTCCGCCTCTTTTCAATTAGTTCAGCGACTATTTGACGGAAGAAGACAGTAACTTTCCTGCAGACAGACTGACTAAAAGCTTCAACAGCACGAAAAAAATAACATTTTAAACCTTCGCTGCCGCGCTGAAGATCCGAGAGAAACGACCACAAATAATCAGTTGATGACATGAAACCAGACTTGCCCTACGAAAGCAAAATGGACCAAAAAAAAAAAAGGCACCAGCTCGTGAACTCTGAACCAAATCCAACCAGAGAGCAAGAAAAGAAAAGAAAAAAAACTAAGAATGTAAAATACTTCAACACTTTTGGGACATTTTGTTCAGTATTCAAAAACGTTTTCAGGCAGGAAGTATTATGTAAATATGATAAAGAATTAGTTTAAAGTGTTCAACATTGTTCCACTCATATGATTTATGTCCAACAAAACTATTTAAACCTCAAACTTCTGAACTAATCTTGACCTTTTTTTATTATTACCACCTCCTGACCTCCGACAAGAAAATGTTGTTCCTTTTGAAGCCGCGGAGCTCAAATCAATGTTGGGAGAAATAGCACAAAGCGACCCGGCAAAAATATTGGGAGGCTTTCGGTGAATAAAAAGATTATCCTGAAGTTTAAAAAAAAGTAGTAAATAAAAAATAAAAAATGTTTCATACATCAACGTTTTTGTGTCTTTTGGCGGTCCACCGGCCAGCGAGCGCCGCCGCCACGTGCAGCCGTTACCCTGAAGTGCTTCGGGAGTCCGGACGACTCAGTTACTTTGCCGTCAAAAGACGACAATGGCCGCCAGCAGAGACTCCCCGGCTGGGTATTAAACGGCCCAAAGGCCCCGCGGCGCGTTTCAGAGGCGGCGCGTTGATACATCACCGCAGGAGGTAGCGGGCGCCGTCAAAAGGGGGAAGTTAACTTCGGTTTCAACCCTTCAGAGCGCACCTCACACACCCGATCAAACGGGGTCCTCCCGGATGCTTTTATCAGGGGGGTGGTGGGCACGAAGCCACTCCACCGTCTCATTACTGGCCCGGGTCTCATTACTGGGCCGGGTTTGCCCACTACGCTAATCAGCAACCCCCCCATCCTGAATCACAAAAGCCCAGAGCAGCAAAGCCTGCAGCGATTACCGGCCCGGCAGAGGATCAGCCTGAGAAAGTGTTGCCGGACAAAAGCAGCTCTCCGGCTGCAGAATGAGGCCTACTTGTCCGGATAATCACATTCCTGCTGATGGAGATATTATAGTTTGGTTTAAGTCTGGATTCTACAATCAATGTTGAGCAGAAGTCCCAGAGTCAATGCCATTAAGAGAACTGGTGAGGTAAAAAAAAAAAAAAAAAAAAAAGACCAAAACTGAGCAGGCGACAGTTATTGCTCTCAGAATAAGTCAATATTTACAACTTCAAACGGATAACAAAAAAAGAGCAGAATTCAAAATCAGTGCTACAATAAAAAAATAAAATAAACTGCATTTCCCACCATTATCCAGGTGCTTGATATAATAAACCAGATTTCATAAAAATTCTAGCCGACACTGGACATTTACATTTATTTGTTAAGAGTATTAATTTCCCCATCGATGATGGGGGAAAAAAAAATAATATAGATAAGAAAGAAACTCCTGCAGCGCTAATTGTAAGAACGAGCAGTGGAGGCTAGAGGAGCCCAAAACAAACAAACAAACAAACATTTGCATCAAGTGCCACCAAGAATAGCCATGACTCCCCCGCACGCCATCAGCAGGCAGATAAGATCAATCATCTACTTGCAAATTGGCACATCAAAGTCCAACCGGAGGTGAGCTGGCAGCGGGACCGCGGGGCCGAGGCCCGAGCGCCCGGCATGATTAGGGGCCTCCCCGTGTGCGACGACCATCGACCAGACGTGACGGACAAAAGGAGATATTTAAAAAAATATATTTATCACTTCCTTTGTGCTAGTACGTTTATTGAGAGTCTCAGTAGGCGAAGGGTCCGATATCCATGGGGACACAACCTGCACCCTCACATTTAAAATAAATACAAAATAAATACCTACAGTTAAGTATGGCAACCCTTTGGGTTTCGGACCCTTTTACAACCAAAGTCAAAGTAGGTGGCGTTCTGTCTGTCCACCAGGGGCCAACTCCTCTGGTCGTATAGAAGTCTATGCTTCATGTGTTAAAACAGCATTCTCTCTCCTGATGCATTAAAGCTGAAAAACGTCCACAAAGCAATAGGTGACGTCACAACGACTACTTCTTACATACTGTGTGTGTGTGTGTGTGTGTGTCTCACGTTGGTAGTTCTGGTGGCCTCCTCCGCTGTGGGCGCCCCGGTAGCCTCCTTGCTGGTACATGTTGGGTGGAGGGGCGTTGCTGTACTGTCCTCCGCCGCGTTGGCTTCTGTTCACACTGTGACTGAAGGGAAAACAGCGAGAACATGATTTAAAAACAACGACAAAGAAGGACGAGCGCGTTTTTCTCTTCGGGTTGGCAGCTCCGTCTCACATTGAACAGGACGTTCTGTTAGATCTGTGGATTTGAAGGAGATTCACAGGATTTTACAACTAGTTTACCTTTATTTGTGACAATAAAAACAGCAGAAATAAATTCTAGTTACACAGTAATCTACCAGGATTTAGTGCTTGGATGGGTTTGATTGACAGCTGATTATACGAGCTGCTATAGTCAAACAACAAAAAGGGATCTATATCTGTTGGTATGGATCATCAATGATCGGTTATTAGTATCGGTGGTAAATGAAACGTGATCAGAGATCTAAAAATTATGTTCGCTCTTTTTCACCTTTTTGTGGCGATCGGGATCTGAACCGAGTGTGTTACGATTCATTGCACCGCCAGAAAAAATTGTTTAAAAATTATTGATTTGTGTTTGAATCCTACACGCACACAGAGACAGAGAGAGTAGGAGAGAGAGAGAGAGAGTAGGAGTAAGCGAGAGTGTGACGGAGAGGGTGTGAGAGAGAGAAACAGGGTGATAGAAAGATAGAGACAGAGTGTGAGACAGAGAGAGACATGACGTTAGAAGGCTGGTAGTTTGAGTCCCGGCTCCTCGTGCCGTGGTGCCTTTGGGGATCGAGCTGAACCCCTAATGTTCTGCTGGTGAGCTCAGCAGGTAAAAGGTCATGCGACTGCAGGTCAGTTTATTTCCCGCCGCTGGGACTCGTCCCGCGTGTTCAGGTTGTCTCGGAGGTGAACGACATGGACTTCTGGGATCAGAACAAAGATCTTTCACCACATCAGTCCTCCATGTTTTCTGCTCTCGTCTCCCAGCTGCCCGCTCAACACCGCAGAATTACTGAATTAACGACTGAGTTTAGCAGGAAAAAAAATTTCTTCAAATCCGTGCATAATTAATTCCGCAGTCGGACCGAGCCAGATGTTCAATTATTCACATTTCCTTAATGATAATGTCAGCGTGTGGAGGCGGCGTGGATCATAATCAAGGACGGCTGCTTGATGGGGCGCCATTTTAAAATACTGTAGTTTGAGTTCCGAGTCACGGAGGAATCAGCCGGCTTTGTTTCAACGCTTGCCATGCGCTGCGATTATCAAGAAGAAACTGAAGAATTATTAATTATGTCACATTATTGTGACATTAATAATTATTCTGTTTCCTCTTGATAAACGTGTGAATCACAGCTGCGGGCGCTAAACTACGACTGATTCAGCCACATTATAACTGGCAATTGACGTTTAAACAGTGTTCAAATGCATTTTTAAAGTTTATTCTTCATCCCAAACGGCAGCAATAAGGAACGGTAGTGCCACATTGTTCTTTATCGGATAGTTTGTGGAGTGTTTTTTGTTGAAATGCAGTGAAGGAGGTCAATAAACATGTCATTTGAGTTCATTTAACATTGTACGTTAGATAGTCATGAATCTGTGTTAGATTTTTCCCCCTCTTTTGAAGCACACGGGCACGCGCAATTATCCAGATGACTGAATTAACGAGACAGTTTGAGCACGGCTCAGCCGTGGAGAAACCGAGTTAGCCTGATGTCAATCATCTCGGTAATTTAAGCTGGATAATAGGACATTTGATCGACTTTGTTGAACCACGTACGAAGAATACACCCCTGGTCTTTAAATGTATACGAGGCTACAGCATATTTATTTATTTATTTATGTTTTCATGCAGTTGTCCAACACATTTGTTTTTATGGCTTTTATTACTGTGGTCTGGTTGATGCAATTGTTGCGCAATGTGTATCCTTTTTTTATTTTATAAAAAAGGATAATCCTTGACGTCCGACTTTTGTCCTCGTTAGACAAACAATAATAATAATAATAATAAAGTACAATATAAATAATGAGAAAGAAAAGAGGCAGAAGAAGAAAGAGGAAGACAAAGAAAGAGAAAAAGGAAAAGAATTTTAAAAAAGAATAAGAAGAGAAAGAACAAGAAGAAGACGAAGAACTCACCCCAGAGCCCGGAAACCGGACTGGTCCAGGTGCGCCTGCTGCCGGTGTGGGTTGAAGCCCAGCTGCGGTCTCCATGGCTGCCGGTTGCCCTTCTCCCAATCGCCCGGCTTCAGGACCTTGTCGGGCATCCTGACAAAACAACAACAAACTTTTTACAACAAGATTTGTGTGTGGAAATACTTAAAATCTGATCTCAATATTACTTTTTAGTTTAGTTTCCATGTTCGTATCATTTATTTACTTACTTTACAATTATTGCATTTTATTTTGAAATGGTGTTATTGCTATCACACTGAATAATTGTCATTCAATTGTTTTATTATTCTTCTTCTGTTGTAACCTTAATGAATTTCCTTCGCTATTAAAGTTCTTAAGATAAATCTTAGTCAAACTGTTTTTGGCAATTATTGCCATTCTGATCATGTTTTCTTTGCACTTTGTGTTATGATGTCATAGAGTTATGTCTCACAGCCTGACATCTCTTCCTCCTCTGAGCCACTGAGGCCCATCAATGACCCAAAACACTCACGAGCGCACCAAATGTGGATTAATCCGTCGCTGAAAATAGCCCCCAAATCGTCCCTCTCATTTGTGTGAAACAAATGAGGGATGATTTGGTCGATTTATAAATATAAAACATCGCCAGCCTTTAACAGTCAGAAGCAATAAATATTTAAAAAAAAATAATATATATATACATACACACACACACACACACACACACACACACACACACACACACACACACACACACACACACACACACACACACACACACACACACACACACACACATACATACATACACATATATATATATATATATATATATATATATATATATATATATATATATATATATATATAGAAAACTGCGCCTGAAAAGAAGGATGTTTGGTATTTATTAAAAGCTTTCTGAGAAAAGAAGTCCTCACTTGGCTCCAGGAAGGAGGACGGCCTTGAACACAAAGTCAGCTGCAAAGTGCGGATCTCTGAACTTCACCCTGGAAAGAAGAACAGAAAGAGAACCATCAGATCAACTTTCCTCCTTTTTATTCATCCTTTCTTTTCCTCCCACATAGATCCTGACGTTGTGATGTAGACGATTATTCTTGTGAGGAAGAGTTTCATCACTCGTCTACTTCACGATATACGTGTTTCTGAAAGGCTGAACACTCGTATTGTTCTCGTGAACGGTGGGACGACTGAAAATACACCAAAATGTCTCAGTGAGTAAGTATCAGTGACTCACTGGACACACACCTGTCCATGAGACGGTTTCTATCTCTATCCATTTGTCTCTCTCTAGCCATCTCCATCACTCTCTCCCAATCACCTCCTCAGCTTAGTCTTCCCCCACCTGAAAATGTACACTTCTATCCCCCTTTGTGTGCACAGTTGGCATTCAAGTACAAACATTTGGAAGAACAGCCGCATTTCAGTAAAATGTATGAAGAAAAACAGAGAAATAACCAAAACATTCTATTTCCATTTAGATGAACTCCTGACGAGGAGGTCAGACCTCTCCACCTGTCAGAGTTTAACCGTCTAATAAAACAGAAAGAAGACTGCTGCCAGGCGGTTTCTTACCCGATGGCATGGTTCTGTGTGATGTCACGTAGCACCGGGATGGGCGACGTCACCGCCCTGAAGACAGACCACAGAACACAGTGAACAAATGACCAGGTGAGCCGTCACACCTGGACGAGCTCCTCCAGCAGCTCTACGTGTCGAGCTCGAGACCCAATGCGAGAACATGGCAGGCGGTTCCTTACTTGTCCGGTAGGATCGGGTTGTCGTCCAGATTTAACGTCCCGAGGATCCCATGGCAAAGTTCTGCGGGGATCTCGGTGTCCTGGAGGGAGGGGAGGTGGAGTCAGACATGTTTTAACAGGATATTTACGGGAAGTCCGGTTCTAAATTGGTGAAAAACTCGGAGGATTGACGCGGTTCTGCCGTCGGTACTTTAGAAGTTGTGGAGCGAGACTTATTCGCCTCAAACCTCTTCTCTTTCTCTGTGCTTTACGATGACGTAAGCAAGGAAAGATAATCACTTTAAGATCATTTATGAGCTGATAATAAATGTTTAAAACCCATTTATGATGAATTTGTTTACACGCACCATTTATTTATTTATTTAGATGCCTGTACATTATTATCTTGAATAGTTAAACCAGCCACTTGCATTTCTGCAGATATGAATGTTAATAATATCTCATCTCATCTAGTTTAGTAACTCAAATCTGATCCGCCCTCATTAAAGTTTGCAGTTTTATTTGCTGCTGTACTCTTAGAGAGAAAACAAAAACTTTGCTCGGATCAAACGCATAATCAACGAGCCTGAATGGGACGACAGCTGCACAAACACATCTGCAGCGCAGTGACGCAGAATGTAATGCAGACATTCACTGATGTGAGGTTGAGCCACAGAACAAGAAGATATATTAGGGTATTACGTGTTATTACAGACACAGGCTGGGAGTCGGCTGCACGACAGCAGAGAGAAACATTCACTTAAGACGACGAGGAACTCAAATGTACTGGAACGTTCCGGTGGTTACTGGTTCGTGTCCCATGCAGAGGCGGAGGAAGAACTGAGCCTTTACTGAAGTAAAAGTAGCAACGGTACAGAGTAGAAATACTCAAATAGTACTAATCATGCAGAATAATGTATTTTATATTACTTTATTGTGACCACTTTAAATGTTGCAGCTGGTAAAGATGGAGCTCATTGCAATTACCAATTCATAAAATAAATATATTTAAATACGTTCATAAAATAAATTGATAATAAAAATTAATATATATATTAATTTAAAAAATGTATATAATGACTGAAAAAAAAATATATGGCTTCTAAATTTTTATATATATAATATACAAATATATATTGTTTGCTGGCTTCATAATTTATTAATTGATTGTATTATTCAGAATCTGCAAATTAACAACTATTATTAAATATTTATGTTGTAATGTAGTCGTGGAGTAAAAAGTATATATATATATATATATTATAAATATTTGCCTCTGAGATGTTGTGAAGTATAAAGTAACTTGAGTAAATGTACTTCTTCCAGTGAACATTAAGACTACATTTATCAACAGCCCTGGTGTTGCTTCCAAGTTTTATTTTATTTATTTTCCTTTAGGTAGATTTAATTCGGGTTTCGTTACCTCCTGAGATTCTGTGCGGTAAAGTTCGTGGACGAAGTCGGCGAGCGGGTGAGACTTCTGCATGAACAACACGTCGCTGCCCAGACTGTTTCTTCTCTCTGCAGCAGAGAACAGACAGGAACACAAAAAACAATGGTTACTGGGCAGACTGGGGCGCTAGAAATGTAGTTTACTGGACGGTGGATCATCCAAACAGATAGGAAACGATCCACCAGTAAAGAAACAATAACCACAGGAGCTCATTATGAAAAGAAATCCAGAGTTTGTTCAGCTCACCTTCCTCCGGTGAGAGGTCGGGGTAGACGTCATCCAGAGCCGCCCTCAGCCGACGCTCATCCACAAACGGCAGCAGGGCCACTCCTTCAAAATAAAAGTATACGTGCTGAAGAGTTTAACGTCTCTGTGCGGCGCGTGCCACATGTTAACGACATGAAGAAGAAACGAGATGCAGAGCGAGTGAGGTTTGGTGACATCTAGTGGTGAAGGTGCAGATTACAACTAACCGAACACTCCTCCGCCTGCTCCTTCTTTCATTTACCGCGGTAACGTGTGCAGAACCGCGGAAACGCCCACAGAAGTCATGAAGCCACTCATTGGTTTGCAGACTGCGGTTTCAAGTGTCAAATCTGGCAATTTAGGCCGTCGCCATCTTGTTTTCATGCAACGAGGGAACAGGAAGTGACCATATCTGGAGTGACGTAGAGACGCCGTATACATCTCTGGTGTAGACCTGTCAATCACCTTGTAGCCCCGCCCTAAAGCATATCCTGCTTTATGGTCTGTTTGACTCTAAATGACCATAATTTACTAAATGAACATCATGCTGTATTGAAGAAGACTTGAAACTAGAGATTGAGACCATAAACTCATGTTCACATTATAGTTAGTGTTTCCCCTAGGTTTACAGCTTCGGGGCAACGACACCGACACAAACACTTAAAGTAGTGGTTCTCAAACTTTTTCGGTAAATAACTTCATTTTGTGACTCCATCTGTGCTTTTATAAATAACAGAATAAAGAAAATTGCAATCACTTTCAAGTAAATCAGATTGCTCCATCAGACTTTTTTTTTTTTTTAAATTGCAATCACTTAGAACAATGAAAATAAAGTTATATCTGTGCAAAAAATAACTAATATTTAGTTACTACTAAATAGCTCATTGTGGAAAACAATAAGCTATTTATTTTTTTGCCAAACAAAACAGAATGAGTGCAGATATGTGAGCATCAGGTTGCATCAGTATTAGTGGAGCATATATCTATCTATCTATCTCTATATCTATCTATATATATATATATATATATATATATATATATATAGAGCACGCATCTTTTATAAACGGGGTTGTAGATTTGATACAATTCATGTTCAACGTTGATCTGAGATCTGTTTTCTGTTTTAAGAGATGCAGCAGCAGAAAGGACGTCACGGAGACTTCTGGCAAAGAGCCAAAAGTCGGCGAGTCGCTATGCGCATGCGCAAGCGTAACCTGTTAACTATAACGTAAACATTTACCCGAAAGTACAGGCTTTTCTCCATGTATTTATTAATGACTTAGTTTTATATCCGTGTACTTTGTACTTTTGTAATATGTGAAGGCAGCAGCTCATTGTTGGTACAAGACACAAGCACTTTGTCTCTTTCACCTGGAGCAGGAGAGCTGCTGTTGCCATCTTCACCCTGGGAGCGTTTAAAACGCAGATATAGGTCTGCTTTTCACGCGACATATTTTTTGACGCTCTCTGTCCGCTGCTGTGTGCTCAGCGCTCACCTGTGTGTGCGCTCGCACGTGGCTGTACGCATCAGGGCGGAACTCCGCTGTGCGCGACGCAGAGCAGAGGAGAAGTGTTAACGCGACCATGTAGAGACAGAAATGACAAGCTGTGTGTGGATAAGATCAATAAAATACGTCCGTTTAGTTTGTTTAATAACAGAACAAGGTGTAGACCTGTTCTATAGGAAAGAGAAACTTAAATGACGACTTGTGATCTGGCGCTGTTGAGAAAATTACAGGGGGGCGGAGGGTTTTTTCAGGGGGGCGCCCCGCCCCCCTATTCTAACGGTGGGGGAAACACTGAGTTATAAATACGACAATACTATCAGCTAACAGATCCCTCCAAATGACACTGGCCCTTTAAAAGCTGTGTTATTGAGCGTTATTAACTCACCCTGCCAGGCGTATTTCTTGCCGTTGAGATCGATGGCGAAGTCGTCGGGGTAGAAGTCGATAATGGAGGACTCCTGGGTAAAAAAAAAGAAGCGCCGTGAGAACAGTTCTGCCTTCTGGTGGCTCTGCACCTCCTTCTCCTTCAACACTTACCGGACAGCTCATGAGGCTCCGCCACGTCGTGGGCAGGAAGTTGCCGCTGGCGGCGGGAAACACTCCCATCAGCTGCTCCAGTGGCTTAAACTGGACACGACAACCGCACACAAACAAGTTATTTTACACACTCAGTTAATTTGTAAATCTTGTTTTAGCTCCATTGAAACAAGACTTATGCAACTTCTTATCGTCTTCCAAGTTGTGTTCTTGTTGCTCAGGTCAACTTCTGATTAAGAACCTGGAACTTCTGGCAATCTTATTTTTCCATTTGTAGGAATCAAAGTTGTTTAATTGAGGACTATTTAAGTGCTCGTACTGGGAAGTTGATTCACCTAAAACAAAATGATGTTATCATCATCACCGAATGCCTTTATCAAAAAAAGGCCTTTACTTTACTGGCTACGCCTTTGTCAGATTGGGTGAAGTGGGAGACGAGACAAAACAAGAATGAGATGAAGTTTCCGGTTCGTTCTCACCGGTTTGGTCTCCTTCTCGAAATCCGTGAACAGCCCTTTAATGTCTTTGAAGTCGGAGGCGAACGGCGCGTAGTGGAACGGGAAGTACCACTGCCAGGAGGCGCAGCCCTGCAGACACAACCACAGTTTACACCACGGTGGAGGAGGGAATCAGACAAGCTACACGGCACGGACATTTAGCGTTTAACTAAAGGTGTACATGTCCAGAAAGAGTTAGAAATGTTTATTACAACAATTCAGCCCTCGGCTGTCTTTAAAAAAAAAAAAATACAGGTTTAATTTATTATTATACAAAACAGAAAATGTTCACATTTGAGACGCTGGAGAGTAAAATTCAAGAACTTTAAATAAGAAAATGTATCTTTATTGTCGCATCTAAATAACTAAATACTATTAAGAACTAAAGTTTACATAATTATAATTCCACAGCAACACAGCTGTTTTTATATTAACTGAGTGGGTGTATTTAATGCTAAGCTAACTCCAGTCTGCTGTGAGACATCAACTATTTCCATTCAAATATTATAAGATTTATTTATTTACAGTGATTTTATGGATGAAGAAAACATTACATCGAAAGTCAAGCTTTTTTTTTTGGCGGAGGAGGAGTTTATTTGAATCTATATTTAAAACCTTTAAAACATTAAAATCTTCCAGACGTCTGAATCCCGGCAGAGAATGTTTTGGATCTTGTTTGAATATATATTTAATAATGATTCATCACATGTAAACCTCTGTTTGGTTGAACAGCAGCTGCTCTGTTTACAGAATTATTTTATACCCACAGCGATCAATGTATATTTTCACTTTGGTTAAAACATACAATTAAATATAAACAGTGGTGGGCCGTCAAGGCCTGCCAAGCCTTCTCTGCTGGCCTAAACAGAATCAAAGTTATAGGTATTTTATAATTTTTATTTAGTAATTTGTTTATAATTTTTTGTAATTTTTTCCCTATTAGCTTATTTTCTCATTGCACAGCTCCTGTCTCCGTCCGTTCATTCTGCCTTGTCTGTCTGCGTCTGGCCAGCGAGCTGGTCCACCTCAACGCACTCCTTAACGCTCTTTATCCAATGCGGGGGTGCGCGCCGAACAGCATCCTGTCATGCGCGTATTTATGTATACGATACCAGACAGCAGGCCTAGGTAGGAAAGGCACGGCCCGCCACTTGTTTTACCAGGATTTTTTTTAACACTAAGGCAACACCGATCCGCACAACGTCTGCGATAGTTTTAATTTCAAATATTAAAAAGATTTATTGCGACGGAAACACCAGATTACTATTAATTAATTAATTAATTTTTCATTTTCAAGCCCAGAAACCCCCCTCAAAAAGTACTTTGATGATTAATCACAAGTAAACTTATTTTCTGTTAGATTAATTAATACCAGCACTGTAAACTCCACAACACTTGAAGTGTTACACGTGAAGTCACGACAGACTAAAAAAGGGGATTAAATAAATAAAATAAAACCATAAAGGAGACCAGGAAGTAGAAGGAACAAAAGCTCTTTGTCCTTTTCCCCCCCACTAAAGTTCCACTGCAGCACAAAAGCTTAAAATCCAATCTGAGGAGACTAACGCTGACATTTAAAGAACCTCCAGCGGGCTGAAACCTGATCAGAGCTCGACTAACTCTGGAAGTGAAACCGACTTTGGAACTTCAAAGTCCACGAGAGACGACGGTCAACTTTTATTTAAAAAAAAAAAACATATGATCCTCAGACTGAACTGGGAATCTGGAGAGAGAATACATTTTATTTCTTAAGATGTTTGTGGAAACAAGAGAAATTAAACTCATCCCTCCTGAACAAACACGTCTGACTCCACTTCCCACAATGCACCTGTGACGACCCCACAACATCCCTGAAGATGGTCACATGATCATGTGGGGACTTCTTTACCACAATAAAAAAGGATCCGGCCTCAAATAATTGCCGTTAATGTGACAAAATGTTTAGCCTCGAGGAGAAATTCATCTGTGACCTTCGTCGGAGGTCAAAGGACGACGAAACCACGGAAAAAAAACCTACATTAACATTTTCTGTTTCATAAGAAACAGAAAGGAGAAAAACACGTTAAAGAAAATAAAAACATGTTTCACGAGAAGCTTCCGTCTTAATTTAATAATTAATAGTTTTAAAAACACTTTTATGATCAAATTATGTGAATAATTATTTTGATTTAGTCGACATGACGGTCAATCAAATGTCCAAAAGCCAAAAATATATATAAAACAAAAACACGATAAATCATCACGAGAGAAACTGGAAACAGCCAATTTATGACAAAACAATTATTAAATACTTTGGCGATTAATTCTAATTAACCTACTCAGCAATAGTATAGTAACACTATATAATAATATAAAAAAATAAAAAATAAACTACAAAACGCTGAGAATTATGAAATTTTATCAAATAATTAAAACTAATGAACTGAGCTGATTTAAGTTTTATTGATGAGTTTTCTTGTGTAACTTGTCACAATAAATATCAGACTGGAAGAATAATAAGAACGTCAAAATACAAAAAATATTCTTATTTAACCCCACACTGCTAATGAATCCCCAGAAGCCCCTGAGGGTCTTGGCTCGTGTGTGGAGTCCAGCGCATATAGACAGCTCACAATCAGCCACCACAAATCCCCCTGAAGGGTCCCGCAGCTGATAGTCTCATGTCGAGATTAAAGATCAATATTTTAATACAAAACAAAAAATTTAAGATTTAGTGTTTAATCACACTGCAAACAATGAAGCGGAGCCGCTGATCTCTCCGAGGTTTGTTTGTGGGACACTTGACGGTGAGGCGGTCTCCACTCAGCAAATAACTGAAAAACGCTGGTCGGCCAGTTTGTCTTCTGGAATTTGGTTAAAACTGTTTTTTTAACGTGAGAACAAATGTTTGTGGCAGAGATCAAAAAGGAAAAAAATAATAATAATGACGGGATGGAGAAACTTTCACAGCAGCTGCACTACACTTAAAATGGATTTTTATTTACGACTTTAAGTTGTTAACTTTTTTTTTAATTATATTTAAGCTTTTTCTTTTACACATTTAGTCACTCCAGAAACACAACTCTATGATGATTTTCCTTAACTCCACTCTCTTCATACATTGTTTTAAATCCTCTCAGGTTCCTTCAATCATGAAAAGCTTTTTTTGTAGTAAAATTAAGAATACATCAAACGTGACACTTTTTAAATGGTTTCTTTTAGTCATTTTATCTTACTTTATAAACTCTATTTTTGATATTCCACCGTTTCTTTTTTTTTTTTTTTTGCATTGGGAGGGGTTAATGCTGCCGCACACAGGTGCTGCACTTTATCTCTCCCAGACGGCGCAGTTCAGACCTGGGCATCTTACGGCTCTCCCAGTCCGGCCCACGTGAGGTCAATCAAAAAAGAAAAAGAAATAAATAAGATGCAGTAGTAAGGGTCCCTGTGAGGGACCCTTACTACTGAACAGACTGTTTATGTTGTTCCCTGATAAAAGACAAATGTTTCTTCTTCAGCATGATATTAAGCTGTTTCACATTAGAATAAAATAGTCTATAACATCTGAAAATAAATACAATATTTAATTGAATGACCAGTCATATAGAAGCATAAAAAAAAAATACATAATTTTTTTCTTCCCTGGCATATATTTTTGATTTATAGACTGTTAACTTGCTGTTGCTCCAGAGGGCCTGTTATATTGTTCTGATAACATTACTTTAAAATAAAAGCATGCAATACACTAGTTTTTACTTCATTATTGAATTTGGCGCATAATGCGATTAATCTCAGAAAAATAATGCGATTAATCAGTAAAAAAAATTAGGGCTGGGCAAATTTTTTTACTGATTAATCGCATTATTTTTCTGAGATTAATCGCATTATGCGCCAAATTCAATAATGAAGTAAAAATATATATACTATAAATGTCAGGTTTTTGTCTTCTTTGTGTCTCCTGAACACTAAAAATGTATAAATTTATTTACAATAAACACGCTGCTGATTCAACCATTTTAACCCTCTTGATGAAGACGTGGATGGAAAGAGAAATGAACAGTTGGTCCTCTTCCTATAAAATATATATTTAAAGCTCACGAGGACGTCTAATTCTACACCAACTATTTTAGATGGTCACAGAATTTGAACCAGAAACAGGAATTAGAGCGAGCAATTTTAAAGTTTGCACCACATTTAACTCCTCCCACGTTGGGACATGAACCAACGGAACGGAACCGAGCGGTGACCCGGCGGCATGGCGGTCTGAGGGGTACCTGGTAGTAGTAGCGCAGCACCCAGCAGAGACCCTCCACGTAGGACTGGACCACCTTCTTCCTGAAGTCCTCATCCGACACGTCCACGTCGAACTTGGTCTTGTAGTATCTCTGCTTCCAGCCATCCTCCCACAGCCTGGAGAGAGAATTTTTTTAAATAAAATAAAAATATATATATATATATATATATATATATATATATATTTATTATGTCAAACTCTACGGTCAGAACTTGTACGATAAATAAAACTCATAATAAAATACAGATTTATAAAAGCAGGCGTGCTGGAAACTGTAAGACAGAAGATCCAGACTTCTTTAAAATCGATCATTGGATCAGACGCTATGACCAGTGGTGGAAGAAGTACTTTTGACTTCATTAGTAAAACCACAGCAGAGAAAAGTATCAGCTTATGAACCCAGACACCATGGAGTTTGATGTTCTGACGTATGTGGAGTTTACACAACAAGTATAAAGCAGAACTAGTGGTTATTTCCATGGTGGATGAAGGAAATGGTATCCATCCATCCATCCACAGCCGCTTATCCGGGGTAGGGTCGCGGTGGCAGCAGGTTCAGCAGGCCGACCCAGGCTTCCCTCTCACCCGCAACACTTTCCAGCTCATCCTGGGGGATCCCGAGGCGTTCCAAGGCCAGCCGGGAGATATAATCCCTCCAGAATGTCCTTGGTCTTCCCCGGGGTCTCCTACCAGTTGGACGTGCCTGGAAAACCTCTAATGGGAGGCATCCTGACTAGATGCCCGAACCACCTCAGCTGACTCCTTTCGACACGAAGGACCAGCGACTCGACTCCCAAGCTCCCCCCTGATGTCCGAGCTCCTTACCCCATCTCTAAGGCTGAGCCCAGCCACCCTACGGAGGAAGCTCATTTCGGCCGCTTGTATCCGAGACCTCGTTCTTTCGGTCACGACCCAGAGTTCTTGACCATAGGTGAGGGTTGGAACGTAGACCGACCAGTAAATGGAGAGCTTTGCCTTCCGGCTCAGCTCCCTCGTCACCAAGACGGACCGGTACAGCGCCTGTTTTACTGCTGCAGACGCACCGATCCGCCTGTCGATCACCCGCTCCACCTTACCCTCACTTATGGACAAGACCCCGAGATACTTGAACTCCTTCACTTGGGGTAGGCAGTTTGTCCCCACCTGGATGGAGCAGTCCACCGGTTTCCAGCAGAGCACCATGGCCTCAGATTTGGAGGTGCTAACTCTCATCCGTGCCACTTCACACTCGGCTGCAAAACGCCCCAGTGAATGCTGGAGGTCACAGTCCGAGGAGGCAAACAGGACCACATCATCCGCGAACAACAGAGAGGCAATCCCGAGACTCCCGAACCCTCTCTGCCCCCTGGCTGCGCCTAGATGTCACGAACAGGACCGGTGATAAAGGGCAGCCCTGGCGGAGGCCAACACCCACCGGGAACGTGTCTGACTTACTACCAAGGATAAGAACACAGCTCCTACTGCAGGCGTACAGAGACCGGCTGGCCCGTGCCAACGGGTCCGGCACCCCATACTCCTGCAGCACCCCCCACAAAAACCCCTGAGGGACCCGGTCGAAAGCCTTCTCCAGGTCCACAAAGCAAATGTACACTGGTTGGGCAAACTCCCTGGACCCCTCCAGTAGTCTTGCGAGGGTAAAGAGCTGGTCCACTGTTCCACGGCCGGGACGGAATCCACACTGTTCGTCTTGAATCTGAGGTTCGACAAGCGGTCGGAGCCTCCTTTCCAGCACCCTGGCATAAGCTTTTCCCGGAAGGCTAAGCAGTGTGATACCACGATAGTTTGAGCACACTCTCCGGTCCCCCTTCTTGAAGATGGGAACCACCAACCCGGTCTGCCAGTCCATGGGCACTGTTCCCGACCCCCATGCGACACTGAAAAGGCGTGTCAGCCAAGACAGCCCAACAATGTCCAGCGCCTTCAGCATCTCAGGGCGGATCTCATCCACCCCCGGCGCCTTGCCACCAAGGAGCTTTTTGACTACCTCTGCCAGGGATATGGGTGCAACCACCCCAAAGTCTTCCGGCACTGCCCCCTCTCCAGGGGACATGTTAGGCGGGTTTAGGAGTTCCTCAAAGTGCTCTTTCCACCGCCCGACGATGTCCCCAGTCCGGGTCAGCAGATCAGATGATACGATTACAAAGTCGATCATTGATCTCCGGCCTAAGGTGTTCTGGTACCAAGTACACTTATGAGCCACCTTATGCTCGAACATGGTGTTCGTTATGGACAAACTGTGGCTAGCACAGAAGTCCAACAACAAAACACCGTTCGGATTCAGGTCGGGCAAGCCGTTCCTCCCAATCACGCCCCGCCAGGTTTCTCTGTCATTGCTCACGTGAGCATTGAAGTCTCCCAGGAGAACTATGGAGTTGGCAGGCGGCGCCCTTTCCAGGACCCCTCCCACCGACTCCAAAAAGGCCGGATACTCTGAAATGCTGTTCGGTGCATAAGCACAAACAACATTCAGTCAGAGCCTTACTCCCCGCAACCCGTAGGCGCAGGGAGGCGACCCTCTCGTTCTCCGGGGAAAACTCCAACATAGCGGCGCTCAGCCAGGGGGTCGTGAGTATCCCCACTCCGGCCCGGAACCTCTCACCCTGGGCAACTCCAGAAAAGGACAAAGTCCAACCCTTCTCCAGGAGTTGGTTCCAGAGCCCGTGCTGTGCGTGGATGTGAGCCCAACTATATCTACCTGGTACTGCACCAGCTCCGGCTCTTTCCCCGCTAGCGAGGTGACGTTCCACGTCCCTAGAGCTAGTCTATGCTGCCGGCGATCGGCTCGCCCAGGTCTCCTGCCTGGCCCGCCGCCCGGTCTACATAGCACCCGACCCCGATAATTCTCCCTGCGAGTGGTGGGTCCACAGGGCGACTGCTGCTCCATGCTGTTTCTTTGGGCTGACGCTCGCCGACGAGCTCCCCTCCTGGGCCTGGCTCCGGGAGGGTGCCCCGGTTTCCCTTGTCCGGGCGAGGTAGCTTTGGTCCGTGGGCTGCTTTTCATCAGGGTTTTTTGAACCGCTCTTAGTCTGGGATCTCCCCCGAGACCTGTTTGCCTTGGGAGACCCTACCAGGGGCTGATGCCCCGGACAACATAGCTCCCAGGATCACTGAGCCACTCAAACTCCTCCACCACCACGTTAAGGTGGCGATTTGTTGGAGCGTTTACATACAGCGGTATCCGTTTTACGGAGATAAGCCAGACGCAGTTCCTGGAGGAGTCGGTGAAATTCACCGAGCTGTGTGCGTTATGAACCCAAACACGAGTGCGTTTGATGTTCCGATATGTTTGGGACTTCCACAACAAGTATAAAACAGAACTAGTGGTTATTTATTCCATGGTCGATAGCGGAAATGAAAGCTCTTTTCATGGCAACGGCGATAAGCCACGCCCCCTTTGTCCGATGTGAACGCAAAATCACTCTGGACAGAATCCACAACTGGAGACAACCAGCCGACATTTAGCCGGAGCTGCTTCTACGATGTTAGTCAGTATTTTCCTCTTTTTACATCATAATGTTGATAAACTCTCCATCCCTTCTCTAGTTGGTGACCGTGAAATAAAATTTAAGACAATCACATGTTTGTACCTGAATGATACGTTTGCTTATTAAAAATGCTGCTTTGTGCGTCTATAGGTTTAACAAAAAATATATATAAAAAATATTGCCGGAATAGTATAATGGCTTTGACTTCCTGGTAGATTTTGGGGGGCACCGTTCTGCACACATAATCGAGGCCGATCCAAGCATCTGTGCGGCGGCTCCTCGGAGCGGCCCGCGGGGAGGAAAGCCTCCATGAATACCAATTCAGCCCGACGGGTTTAGCAGCTTTGAGAGCGTCACAGAGGAATCTACTGGCATATTCCTGCTTTCCATATTAATCACGTGCGGAGGGAAGTGGGAGCTGTTGAGAAGTAAGAGAGAGTGTGTGTGTGTGAGTGTGTGAGTGGGAGTGTGTGTGTGTGTGTGTGTGTGTGTGCGTGTCGAGAACAGTTTGTGGCATTAATGAGCGATTCTCTCTGGTCGTGTTCTTTCTGCTAAGATTTACTTAAAAAAAAAATTTTAGGAACTACATGCGGTCGGTCTGCTGGATATTTATTCTGCATGCATGTAAACTACTTTACAAGTCAAGTGCGAGAATAGTTTATTTTTGTCAGTTTTACCACCCAACAGAGAATTCCAGAATTGTTTTTAGGGCTCGGCAAGAGAGAATTGCTCTTTTTGTCAATAGTGCGGCTTTGAAGAGCGATACAGCATCTTCCAAAGGTCCCTGAACGCGTCACGGACGCTTCCATCAGATAAAGTGTAAAATGTTGATACATCAAAAACATTTTATTCTAAATGCTTCATTTAAAATCCCGTCACAAATAAACCATTCACTTTCACCAGATTCTGTAAAAAATAAAAAAATAAAAATAAAAACTTTAAACTCTGAGCTCCTCAGTGAAACTATGACGTCATGATTTATTCATCCGAGACCAACAGTAATGTGACCACAAATCAGAGAAACTCTTTGTTTGGAAACAAGTTCTTTATATAGATTCTACGGTTGTCCATTTTTTTTGTGAAAGAAATCATGAAAGAAATTCAACTTAAGTTTTTTTTTTTTTTTTTAAATGATTCATGTCATAATAACCGTGTTATTCTGCACCAAAGACGTGTTCTAGTTCTCTCTACTACTAGTCATGATGGTTCCTTTTCCAGAGAAGAGCAGAACTTTATACATTATATAGATTATGCAGGACCTTGATTTATAGATATAATATACAGAACTTTTATATTACAGAGTAAAATCAAGACCACAGAGAAAAGTGATGAAGCTGCTTTCAGGTTCAGAGGGAGTAAAAAAAATATATAGAGAATATAGCCGGTTCTAAAGCAGCAGTTCTACAGTTCTCTTAAAAAGTGTGGACATACTTCTACAATACACGACTAGACCTGAGCACAAGAAGCGGATTTAAACATTACTCCCGCAGAAGAAGCCGATGCTTTACCTGACGTCGTCTTCGGGCTCCGGCTCGCTGTCGCTGTCCTCTGCTTTCCTCTTCACCCCCCGGTTGTCTGCGCCGCCGCTGGGCCCTGCAGACGACTGCACAGGGCGACAAAAACCCATGAGGAAATTTTTTTTTTTTAACACACATCAGAAATCAAAAGGAAAAAAAATAATTGAAACTCAAACATTAATGCAACAGTGACAACAAACATGATGTCACCACATCTTATTATATGTATTTCTGCCAGTATGTTGGATGGAGGGCCGAAACAGATTGAAGCGTTGTTCATAACGTTGACGGTAATATTCCAAACAAATAATACTTGTAAAGTCAAAGTTTATTGGAAAAAAAAAGATAGATTTAATGAACTAAATATTCTTCTTCAATCCATATTTGTTGGTGTTTAGCCTTTAAAAATAAAATATCAACACGGTCAAATAACTGTTTTAATTTCTAAAACCAGAAGAACAAAATTACTTAAAGCATTACTTATATCGGTATCAATTATCGTTTACATTTTTTTTGTATCGTGTGTGCTGTGAAACTGTTTTTGGCATTTCTTCTTCATCTGGTGTTTTCTTTACAGTTAATTAAAAAAATATATATATAATTTTTCTTCAGAAAAAATAAATAATAATCTGCCTAGAATTTACAAAAAAAATATAGATACAAATTTAATGAAGCACTTGTATCTATTAGTTCGTTATAGCTGTTTTAAAGTACAATACAGGACAAAAAAAGCAGTAAATCCTTAGAACTGAAATG
This sequence comes from Myoxocephalus aenaeus, assembly GCA_038501785.1. Classification (NCBI taxonomy): domain Eukaryota; kingdom Metazoa; phylum Chordata; class Actinopteri; order Perciformes; family Cottidae; genus Myoxocephalus; species Myoxocephalus aenaeus. Next base: position 6,833,263 of record JBAMJR010000189.1, read on the forward strand.
AATTAAGACTCAAATGATGTAAATGTAAAACTTCTTCCTTTTTCTTTATATTTTGTTTGTACGAGCACTATGACAGTGTCAAACACTTAAAATCAATATTTAAGCCAAATAGATGAGATAAAAAAAAATAAAAGTAGAATATTACAGTATGCATGAATTAATAACCAGTTTTTCATAATAAAAAAAGACAACCTGGGTGATTATAAAATCTTTCCCTCCGAGTCAAAAGATGGACTCTATGCACTGCCGTCTGCTGATGGAAATGTTAAAATAAATAAAATCACCACGCAGCTCCTGTGCGAGGCCTTTGTGCCACTTCATTCATGTGCTAATGTCCCGGCTGCCGGCCCGACGCGTTTAAAGCTGTGCGCGTTAAACGGGAACGCCACCGTGAGCTGAAGCACCACACAGCATTAAAGACGACCTTGAAGAGCCACATTTCATAATAAAGGGGGCGGCGTTTCAAAGGGAATTCTAACAATTTATATCAAGGATTACGTTTCAGATGTTTGACACATTGTGTCGAAAGACTTTTAGATCACGAAGATAAAGTCAAGTTTTCTTGTACATGCAGCAGAATCAAAACACAGGGTTCTACAAATCACCGGCCCAGTGGACCTCAAAACCAGTAAAAACACTGGGGAGCAACAGAAGGGCAGACGAAGTCCCAAAATGTCTGATTTGCAGATTGCAAAAGGAAGGATGTCAAAGAAGAGAGAAATATGGTGACGAGAGTTGGTGTTTTTAAAATTTGACAGTTTTGTTTGTGATATCAAACACGATTCTTTTAGGGTCTTAAATACGTCCACAGCAGAACTTCACTTTGCGCCGTCTAATGCAGTGAAACTCTGACTGAGAAGAAGCTCTAAACACACTTCTAATCATCGGTACTGTCCCTTTAAGACGTCTGCAGCTAGACTTGAAGTCCTAATGATCAACAAGAGGACCATTCTAATTTTTCTGTTCTTTGTCTATTTTCATATACACACACACACGTCGACTCAACTGTTCTCCGCCTGACGAAGTCTGATATGTTGTATTTAATAAACACATGGAGAATCTTTTAGTGTGCATTTAACTTACATTGCCACCGTTCTTTATGGAGGCCTTCAGGGACTGAGCAGCATCCTGGATGAAAATAAACACTTAATCATCTCCATGTTGGATTATTTAATGTCCTCCCTTCCCTGAATCTGCAGACATCACTAAACATAACACTGCATGTACTTTGAACCCTCTTATTGGCATTTATATATAAAGACTGTATATTTTTATTGGAGATGGTCCTCCTCCATGATGAGCATCATGGAAGCTACACAGCAACACCGCCCTCTGTGTCGTACCTTGTTGTGCTGCATCCTCATGTCGAAGGCCTGATGTCGGGCGTTCTGGACGGCCTCGGGTCGGTCTCTCCTGCCCAGGGCCTGAGGGGCGAACTGCCCCGTGGTCATGTGGGCGGGGCCTCTCTGCTGCTCCGCCTGCAGTGCCACGGAGGGTAAGTGACATCACGCATCAGATGAAACGGAAAACTCAAGAGTTCCCTTTTTATTCTAGGAAACTATTTACGAACATCAGGATCATCAACTACTCTTTAAAAATTGTAATTTATATAGTATTTTTTTATATTTAGATACATATTATTTTTATTGGTAAAATAAATCAGCTGCGTTTTTCTTCTGATTGTATTTTTTTCTTTACATATTTAATAAAACATTACAAGTAGAATGTCTGGTCACTAGAAAACGCACAACAAATGAATACTTCTCAAAGTCCTACTACATTCATCTTAGTTAAATCTCTATCAGTGGTTCCTTAAAACTAAATATAAATATTCATTTATTTTAAAAAGATGATGGAACAAACGGTGAACAGGATTGCGTTTGTTGCTTGAGTTTCATTGAAAATAAGAATATTGAATATAAAATGTGGTTTATCGAAGTTACATTTACTTTTTCTTAATGGGCTGTACATTTTTACTGGACTATCAATATACTGTATGAATAATATTAATACTGTATATAATACTATATACATATTTTAAGAATTATGGATGACCAATCTCTATAATAATGAACTCGTATAAAAGATCTCGTGGATCCTCTGCAGTGCCGAGGAAAGATCAGTGCTATTAACCTTATAAGCCGGACCCACTGTTTTATTTCCTCCCCAACTAAAACTGTGGTGGTTTACCTTTTTTTTTTAAAGATAGTTACATTTGAATAATTCCGTAAGCTCCTCAACATGACTAAGCGGTTATAACGTTTCACGAAAACACTTATAAGTAACCATAACAACGGCGGATTTCACTCAAAGTAACTTCTCTGTAACCGTAGAGACTGTGTGAGTCTGATCAGTATTGGTGTCTCACACTGCGACGCAGGAACCAGAGTTGTTTTTTTTGCGATCTTATTGGTCCTCACTCGTCAGATGACACGCGGAAGGAGGCGGTCATTTACATACCATATACCTTATGGTGTGAGCAAGATTCAGGTCAAAGTAGGTCATTTTTCAATTTCTGAACTGAAAAACACGTTTTTTTTTGGACTGAATAAGCTTCCGAACATGTTAATGCTTGTGCTTATTATTGCAGATTTAGATGCTTTAGGTCTTAATCTTTCTAAATATGTGCAGTATTACTCTGTGGGATGATGGGAAGGCACCGAACAATACAATAAATAAAAAAAACTCAGGGCGCAATCGAGGAGTCCTTTTTTGCTTAGACTCATCATATTTATGCAGAAAATAAGTTAAATCATTATTTATTCATTTTTAAAAAGGCAAGGAGTTGCGGATTGGTTAGAGACAATAGGGTCTGGTATTCATATCAAGGTCATATGAGCTGTAGAACACCTATGGTCCCCTAATTAGAGGACCCAAGGGCTTACCCCAACGAGCAGCAACATCGTCACTCACCTTCATCCTCTTTTTTTTGTCTTTCATTCTTCTCTTGAAGCCTTCCTGCAAGACCGAAACGACACGAAAAAGCTTATAAATACTTTTCCCCGGGTTTAATAATCTCTGCACGGAGGTGCGGGAACCTTACGTCGTCCTCTTTGCGTTTCTTGAAGATGTTGTCCTCGGCCACGCCCACCGCCTGCATGATCAGCTCCACCCGCTCCAGGTCCACGTAGCCATTCTCCGTCAGGTAGCCCTGAAAGCACAGCTTTAAGAGACGGCTCGCCACTACCGGAACACACGGAGGGACGGGAACATGCGCCGACACTCACCCCGGTTTTGTGCACAACGTCCTTGTAGATGGTGACCAGCCGATCTATCGCTCCCTCTCTGTGAGGCACAAACACAATGTTTTTAAACACGGGGGTCAGGAAGAGACGTTTAGCTCAGACACTCGACTGTATCCTTCTACAAATCAATAAATATAGACTGAAGCAAAGTAGAGAAACAGAACCGTAGAAGCTTCACTAGTTCTCAGTCTGTATCAAAACGTAGGCGTCCGTCATCTTTCTTCCTCCCACACAGGAGAGCGAGGAGGGAAAAACATTTTCGGATTTTGCCGCTTCAAAATAAAAGCTTTGAAACAAACTAGCGCAGGACTTTTATTGTGAAGAACTTACAGGAAACAAAATTAGTTTATCTACAGGTTAACTTCCTTTGACCTAAAACACATCCATGTATACATGTGCGCGCACATGTATGAATAGAGATGGAAGAACTGAGAGCTGCTCGAGTTTAAAAAAGGACCAACGGATCAAAGCTCACCTGATCTCCAGGGACGGCAGGTGCGGCAGGAAGTCATTCCCAACGAAGAAGCACATGAAGACCCAGTCGTCAATGGTCCTCTCAAAGTCGTAGGGAAACGGCAGGCTGGCCATGGTCAGCTCTCTGGCCAGATACTGCACACGGATGGAGGAAACATCAACAACGGTGATCTGATTTCCAGTAACAGGGTTCATACACATTTTGACCAATGGATTTCCATGACTTTAAACCAAATTTCCATGACACTAAGAATGAACCGTAAGCAGGACATATCAAAACATGGTTCATTATCATTTGAGTTCCAAGACGTTTTTGTTTAAGGTAGAACAGCATTAGTGTGTGTTGTTTTTAATCAACTACTTTTATTTGTTCATGGAAAATGTAAATAATGATGGAGACAAATATTTTCTTTTGTCAAGCAGCATTCATCACATGAGCAGCCTCTAAAATATTCTACCACTGTAGAGTCACGTGAGAACAATCACTTATTATAAAACAAAGGAACGTGAGAAAAGAGAGATATCGGACCTCCCGCAGCACACAAAGCCGGATGAAGATGAACTCCTGCTCAGACACCGGCATCGAGTCGGCAAACTCATCGTGCTGACGGAGAAAAACAAGAAGATTGAGCACAATTTGTGGCACATTTCTAGTTATAGAGGCAGAAAGTTATGACCAGGAAATGTATCGACAGAAAAGTTCATGTCAGATTTAGAGAAGACTAGACAGGAAGGTAAAAAGATCACAAGATGGCAGAAGAAATAAGGTGGAAAATGTGATATTCCACCCTTAGTTCTGGTATTTAAAGCTACAATGACAAACTTTCACTTTGTGTTGGTTCTGGCACCCCCTGTGGACTAAAGTGGTAGTGTCTCTGAGCACCAGGGTCTCTTTAGAAAACCTCTAATTTTACTGCTCTCATTCAGCTCATAAACACTCTAAATTTTGACGGAAAGCTCACCTCTCCCTGCTTCTCTCTCGGCGTCCCCTGACAGTCTTTGATTTCATGACCGATCTGCCCGCAGAGCGCACAGGGGCGGGGCTTGTTGGGCTTAAACTCCTCTCGGATGATGGTGAAGTTCGGCTCGTGGGTGGCCAGGCCCAGCATGATCAGATCAGCTGATCAGACAGAAAACTGTGTTAATTAATAGTATGTTATTTAACTAGCATGTTATTTAACTAGCACGTCATTATTTCTTGGACATATTAGACCGAGATGTGAAGGCTCACCGTCAGCTCCACATAGGCAGTGGTGTGTGTTGGGGTCGTGGTTCGGTTGAGCTGCCAAAGTGAAGCACAAACGCGAGTTAACAAAATATACGACAGTGTTTCTGTTCAAATGGTTCAGACTTTTGAATCATCAGTCCAAATATTTCTTTAAGCCAGCAAGACTTCTGCTGCAAATGTATGTGCATTTTCTTGTAATTCTGTTCATTTTAAAAGCTTTTGTGGTGTTTTTGTTTTGTTAATTCTGTATCCGTCGCCAGTAAATTTGCTTGATGCACTTTAAACCGCTGCTGTGTTGGTCGGCAGTACCTCTCTGCCTCCGGATGTAGTCCATGATCTTGTGTTCCCCTTCACCGGGAACACTGGCATCAGACAGTAAGACCTGGGCGATAAGAGTTAGAGGTTAGAGATTGTCAACCGCCAAGAGCTGAAAACAACAATTGATTTTAATCTAGCAATCGGTCTACAAGATGTCCAATGTCTGGCTATTTCACACACCGTGATGTTCTTCCATCCCGGATCATTGCTGAGTCGCTCTGCGACGTAATATCGAAGACACTGAGCCAGGTTGTCCATGAACTCGGTTCCCTGGAGACAAAAGAAGTCAAATCCTGTAATTCTGCTGTAATATAAATGTGTATAAAAACACTGAGGAGCATGCATCCTCATTTACAAGCGTAGCAAGTTTGCATCATAAAAACAAACGTGAAAGACTAAAATCTTTAGTAATGAGCGTAAAGGACTTACTGGAGTGATGCAGTTGCTGTCAAACCTCTCTTTAATCTCATCAGGTGCAACATAACCTCCTGGAGATGAAGTAACAGGAAGGGTAAACATTAAAAAACACAAACACAGAGAAACATCCAGTGGAACACCACTCACAATGCTTCACGATTAATTCAGTTTCTTAGCCAGAGCATTTTTAAACGTATACTTCAGATGTGTGAAACACAATATTACCAAGAGACGGGTGACGATGCTCCTTTACACAGGTGTGAAAACCCAAAGGGAACAAAGTAGCACAACAGGTGCGTTTTAAAGCTCTCAAAAAAGACAAAAATTAGGTTTTTAATATTTTCTGTCCTGGAGATCAGAGAGGAAAATGCCACCAGACAATCAAAACCATCGGAGAGTTGAGTCAAAACACACACACCTCTCCCGAGGATCTCCTCCGTGATGCGTTGCTTCTCCTCCACCAACTCCACCCCTTCTTTGGATGCACGAAAACGCCGAGAGCGCTGCTGGTTCATCTTGGCCCGCGGAGCCTGGCGGAGAGAAACAGGACGTTATTTATACCGATTTCTGCTCCGTCATCAACGCTCTTATTGCGCCTCCATTAATCCAGACAACATTAAACTATCACGAATAAGAAAGATGAATTAGAATGTGTTCAGAGAGTAAACTTAAAGCTATTTTTGACCATTTGAAAAACATCTAACTGATGGCAATTTTGTTTATTTCCCTTTGTTTTTGTTTTATCTGACCGTTACTCACCACTCCATCGATGGCCATGTAGAGAACTCTCCGGGGTCGCACAATATTGAAAAGGCGGTCCATGTACTCGAAGATGGCGACCATCATCTCATCCTCATTTTTGGGGGCGGCTCTGTGGACAGAAGGTCAGAATAAAAAAAATCTGTGTGCTTTAAGGTTCCTCTGTGCTTCTGTTGTAAGACTATAATTTAAAACATTTCATAAGAAGTCAAACTAAACCTTTACTTCAGAAACAAAACAAATAGAAAATGAAATGAGTCTTAAAAGGAGAAGGAACCCTACTTGTCCTCTGGATGTGTACATGGGTGAATGATCCCGTTCATATCCAAGTACAAGTTGTCGAATTCCACCTCATTGGGGTTCGGCTTGGTCGTGTCGACAGGAATACGGACTCCATTACATTCTTTACCCTGTGAAGAGGAAAACAGGTCAGAAACAGAACACTGCATCCTTCAGTTTATCATAAACATTCATCATAAACACGTAAAGGAACACTTCATCCTTCAGTTTATCACAAACATTCATCAACCTATAAAAAGGAACACTTCATCCTTCAGTTTATCACAAACAGTCAACACACCTGGAGACACGAGGTGTGTATATATATATATATATATATAACACGTGACGTTTATAGTAAATGTAAATACACATGTGACGCACAAGTAACGTTTTTTTTTTTTTACCATTAAACGGTTAATGCAGATTTTACATGGTGTTATATGTATATACAGCCATTTGTTAAATCTGTATTTATACGTTTTTTTTTTTTTATTTGTATAAAAATTATAAATAAAAACACATCGACGACGCGTCATTACGGAGAGGGAAAAAGACACATAACCGTCGGTAACCAGAATAAAAAAACACATGGAGCGTTAAAAAGCATGTTAAAATGTTCCCGCGCACGTTCACGCGACACGTAAACGTCGCGAGCTAACGCATTAGCTCTCACCTTCTCCTCGACACAGTGGACAACGATGGACGCATATTTCCTGCTGAGCCAACGGAAGAACGCCGGGACTCCCATCTCCGGTAGACTCGTTTATCTGTCGGCTTGTGAAAAAACGAAGTGAATTCTTGAGGAAAAACGGTTAAAATGGCAAAATTAAAACAATGCGTCGGCTATGGCTACATGCTGTTGGCTAGGGCCGTTATGGACTGCTTCCGGGGCACGTCGACTTTATCCGGAGCATTCCACGAAACAAAATCTAAGTCACCCACAGCGACCCCAACGAGCACAGGCGGTACTGCATACAATATAAAAAATGCACAATATAACCCCAAAAAATAGAATAGAATAAGAACAACAAAAAAGTCTGAAATACAGTAGAAGTATTTAGATCATTCACTTTTACGTAAAAGTACTAACACCAAATTGTAAAAAAAAAAATACTTAAATACAATTATATAATTTTACTTAAATAAAGTAAAATGATTGAAAATGGTGTCGTATAGTAATGAAAAGTGTAGAAATGTCCCCTCCGGCTGCGCTATACTAAACATTATATTATTAGAATATAATTACTCATCTTTTGTGTTTCTTTTCATGCACTGCACAAATGCATTGATGTATATTTTTCATCTTAAGTTATTTAGATGTATCTGTAATTATTGTATTTCAGTATTCATTCATAATAATTTGCTGGACTTGGCTTGTCCATGTTAAATTACCAATACTTTTGCTATATATTTACAGTAACTTCTTCTGTTACTCAAACACCTGAAGTATATAACTAATATAACTATTATTACATTGTATTGTGCGCTAAGCTCCCGGCTGTTCAGCTACAACGATTGTGAGCGCAGAAGAAGAAGCGTAGACCACAGTAAACAGAACTTACATATTATCAGCTTTACAACCTGCCCAATAAAGTTATGTCAAAACCACATAAACGGCATGTACTATTATGCAGGACAATATTTCCCCTTTATCGATCAATTATTTATTTAATTATACATTTTTGGTTTATACAAGCAGCATAAAAACATTTAACAGAATCAAAACATGTGACTGGAGACATCAAGAAGCCACAGGATAAAGGAAATACAGTTTAAAGAAAATGCTAATAAATATTTAAAACATTTAAATTCAAAATCAGATAAATTCTCAGATTTTTTACATACAGATTGAGAAATTGTGAATAACAAAGAATGACCATTTTTTTGGACATGTATTTAATTCACATACGTAGAACTCTCCCAAATAAGAAAATATGGACTTATATAGAAGACTAAAAAATTGTATAATACTAATAACAATAATAATACAAAAGCCACACATATACATTAAAAGTAAATCAATTATTAAAAATATATCCAAAAATAAATGTACGGTCTGCAATTAGACATATGAATATGAAAATGAAACACAATCAAACTAAAATCACAAAGAATTAGCTTTCTGTTTTTTGACATTTCAAATATTTATAAGAAATCCCCCGAAATGAAAAAAAATTATTAATTCAATTCAATTCAATTCAGTTTATTTTATATAGCCCAACATCACAAATACAAGTTTGCCTCGGAGGGCTTTACAATCTGTACACATAACATCCCTGTCCCGGGACCTCACATCGGATCAGGAAAAACTCCCCTAGAAAGATAGTAAAAACCCTTTCACAGGGAAAAAAGGGAAGAAACCTGAGGGAGAGCAACAGAGGAGGATCCCTCTCCCCGGATGGACAGAAGCAATAGATGTCATGTGGCCAGAATGAATAGCGTAGTTACAGCACATTCAATGAATATGACAGAAATTATTCATATAATGAGTATTAGGCATGGTCCATGATCCTGATAATCCATGAAGCAGAAGGCGGTAGAGAGGAGGGGGGCATCAGAAGGGCCATGGCAGCGGGTAAGACCGGTTCCAGGCCGGTTCCATCAGCAGGGCCATGGCAGCAGGTAGGACCGGTTCCAGGCCGGTTCCATCAGCAGGGCCATGGTAGCAGGCAGGACCAGTTCCAGGCAGCCATGGATCCATGGCAGGACCGGGGGGCAGGACCGGGGGGCAGGACCCGGGTCCAGGCAGCCATGAATCCATGGAAAAGGAAAGTAGAGTTAGTAATGTGCATTGAAGGGACAATAGTTTATCCAGATGGAGAGAAAGAGGAGAGGAGGAGTGAAAAAGGAAGAGAAGAGGAGCGAAAGAGGAAGAGAAGAGGAGCTCAGTGTATCCTAAGATGTCCCCCAGCAGTCTAGGCCTATAGCAGCATATCAAGGGGCTGGACCAGGGCAAACCTGAGTCAGCCCTAACTATAAGCCTGAAACAGCCCTAAGTATAAGCGCTAACAAAGAGGAAAGTCTTAAGTCTACTCTTAAATGAGGTGACCGTGCCTGCCCCCCGGACTGAAAGTGGAAGCTGATTCCACAGAAGAGGAGCCCGATAACTGAAAGCTCTAGCCCCCAACCTACTTTTTAAGACTCTGGGAACCACAAGTAACCCTGCATTCAGTGAGCGTAACGCTCTAGTGGGGTAATATGGCACTATAAGCTCTTTAAGATATGATGGTGCATCACCAGCTAAGGCTTTATAGGTGAGGAGGAGGATTTTAAATATAATTCTCGATCTTACAGGAAGCCAGTGGAGAGCAGCTAGTACAGGAGTAATGTGATCTCTCTTCCGAGTCCTTGTTAGTACACGAGCTGCAGCATTCTGGATCAGCTGGAGAGACCCAAGGGACTTTCCGGAGCAGCCTGATAATACGGAGTTACAGTAATCCAGTCTTGAAGTAACAAATGCGTGGATCAATGTTTCTGCATCACTTTGAGACAGGATGTGCCGGATCTTTGAGATGTTCCGTAGGTGAAAAAAGGCAGTCCTTGAGATCTGTTTCACGTGGGAGCCAAAGGACAGGTCCTGGTCAAAAATAACTCCGAGATTCCTTACGGTGGTGGTGGATGCCAGAGCGATGCCATCCAGAGAAACCATATCGTCAGATAGTTGATTTCTGAGGTGTTCTGGGCCGAGTAGAATGACTTCAGTCTTGTCAGAGTTCAGCAGCAGGAAGTTGCAGGTCATCCAGGTTTTTATGTCTTTAAGACACGCTTGAAGTTTAGCGACCTGGTGGATTTCATCTGGCTTGATTGACAGATATAGTTGAGTATCATCGGCATAACAGTGAAAGTTTATGGAGTGTTTTCTGATAATATTGCCTAAAGGAAGCATATATAAGGTGAATAAAATTGGTCCAAGCACAGAACCTTGTGGAACTCCATGACGAACGGCGGTGGTCATCGAGGCCTCATCGTTTACAAATGAGATCTATCTGATAAATACGACTTAAACCAGCTTAATGCTGTACCTTTAATACCAATCGACTGGTCTAGTCTCTGTAATAAGATGTCATGGTCAATGGTGTCGAATGCTGCACTAAGGTCTAACAGGACAAGTACAGAGACAAGTCCCCTATCTGATGCAACTAGAAGGTCATTAGTAATTGTCACTAGTGCTGTCTCTGTGCTATTATAATATATAATAATAATAATAATAATAATAATAATAATAATAATAATAATAATAATAATAATACAAAGTCTACACAAATACATAACATACATACATATATTAAGAAAATATGGAATTATATAAAATAAATAATAATAATACATGTAATAATAATAATAATAATAATAATAATAATAATAATAATAATATTGTAGTGTTATTCACATTTGACTCTAGGACTAATTAATACTCTTCATTAGTGTTAGACCTACTTAACACTATGTGTTGTTTTAACTGACTCTTGCCATTTGTTAAAACATATTTACTCTTGTATTTACTCCCTATTAGTGTACTTTTTATCCAACACTTACTTACTTACCTTTTTAACTCTTCAACAGAATAACTTTGAAGTGTTTTGCATTTTCTCACTTTACCATGTCCAGCTAACACTTAAAACAATACAACTAAAACATGTCTGTGGGGGGAAAAAACAACAAACACCAGTATATCAGATCTTAATAACAATTTATTAAAAATAAAAACATTTTAGTTTAGTTTGCATACAATGTTAATTTATGTTTATGAGATGTCACTGTAACTCCCGTCCGTCAGACCTTTCGTCGTTGTAGTTCAGACAAAACGTCTCCACCAGGTTTCTTAGCCAACACAGATTTGCTGTGAAACAATAGTAGAGTAGAGGACAAGAGAATATTCATGAAATATGAAATCATTTTGAAGAAATGACCGTAAATACAAAGATTGACATTGCTTTTTTATGAGGCAATCCCCAAAGGAAGCTCACAGCAAACAATTTAAACATCAACTTACCTGTTTGGCATCTTGATGCTCCTTCTGCCTTCTTCTGGAAGGGTTGACGTATCCTCAGCAGCCTGAGAGGTGCAGCACTGCAGCTATAAACACATGAGAGAGGACTGACTGTCAGTAGACAGCAATATAATGCTCATGTTACTTTGAAAATTGATAATTCAGTTGAACTGGACAAAAAAGAAACGATTGCATGCCGTAACTGATTCATATAAAACTAATTAGCTTCAAAGTTAATCCCATGCAATCCTTTGACTGCATGGGATTAACTTTGAAGCTAATTAGTGTAAATTAGCATTTGCAGTATTTGCTATTTTACTGTCCTCTATGTACATTAAAACAATACAACACCGTCAATCCTCCACACTGACCTCTCTTGCCCACATTGTCGAGTTTGATGTTAGCTAGTTAGCCTTATTTTGGCTTAACATGTGCAGCACATTTAAGCTAACCTTCAACTCGGTCGCGTTAGCTCTCTGCTATTCAGTATTTCAAGACAAAAAAACAACTGCAGTGTATGTTTTACAACACTACAAAGGTATTCCTATTATTCTCTTCTGCTTTAATGCCAACATTTGGTTTCATAAGTGATTTAGAGAAATTTACCAGAGTCTTTCTAGAAGTGCAAGATGGCGCTGTGAGGAAACACTGGGGAATTTACTGTGTACACACACACACACACACACAGAGAAAAAGGTTTCTGAGGATGAATTTGGCACAAAGACGCTGCAGCTCTCGTTTAAGTATTCAAACAACATTTAATCTCATTTAATCTCATTTAATCTGCCATCCAGGAGCCGGTTCGTGTCCGTGCTCACACACCAGCAGGAGCTGCATTCACACAGGTCTCCTTTCCCGCCGTGTTGGTCCAATTCAAACTGTACGAGAGTCTCATGCTAACAAGGCCGGTGGGCTACATGGCGGCTACATGGCGCCTTTAATCAGTTGATCCCTTTTGCTAGCACATGAAAGGCTCAGCAGGAACTCACAGGCTGTAATGCAGCAATGTGAGTCTCCGAGGCTGTGGTGTGTCCTCAGAACGTCTCCCCATCTGAGCCCCTTTGAGTCGGTTTCTGCCCATTGAGCCGTCGGAATAAAGACCCACTCGTTTCTTTTCTTAAATTCATAATCCTTCCTCTAAAAAAAGTAAAGAAAAACGCACACAGACTCTCAGTTTTACTATCATTCCTCTCCACTGTCAGCTGAGAGCTGCGTACAGAAGCAATGAGATGTTTCTTTGTGGGAATGCGTTCAGGAACAGCATGACGGGGACAGTCTTTCTGTTTTGTATATTATATAGAATATTGTATTGTATTGTATTGTAATGATTGACTGAATAAAACACACAAACAAACATGACGGGGACACTGTGATGGCTGCCATTTTGTTTTTGTTTGTTTTAGGAGGAAATGTATTTAGATGAAGTACCAGAGTTTAAAAGTACATAAAAGAAACGTATCCTAACCAGACGGTGACCTCCGTTTCTGAAAAGTGAAGCCAAAGCAGAAGAGTCTTAATAAGCACCAAGCTATTTTTAGGCTTCTGCTCGAAAATTGCATACCCAAACTAAAAAGGGTGTATCTGTGCAACCACTAGGGCAATTTGAATACTTTTGTGTTATAATAAACAAGTATTATGTGAGATTTTGTTCAGATGTGTAAATATCAGTCTATATGTTACTGGTTAAGAGTAAATGAAGATGACACACAGCAAAAATTAAAATTTGTCAGGTCCGCCTAGAAAAAAAGCACTTACAGGATGATTATTTCTTTGAAATGAGTCATTCGTAAGGTCTAAACTTCTCCCAAATTATAACACAATATGTGAACATTATCTCTGCAAAGTTTTACTTTGAAAAAGTGAAGCAGAACATAGTTAGACAGAGAGAATTCAGGCGAGGACTCAAATGAGCATTTGTGCACATTTAGGCACATTGGGGCACATCTGTGCCATTTAAATTGTATCATGTACCAAACCATGTATTTCACTTGTATATTACTTATGGTGATCAATACATTCAAATACAGCATTTTTCCTATGAATTATGATTTTTTAAATGAATTATGAATAATTTTTTTATTCATAAAACAACCTATATATTTCCCATTAAAATAAAACAAGCACACAAATTAACAGATTTCATTTTTATCAAACTGTAAAAACACAGTTAAAAAAAACTGTAACAATACTTTTTAGACTTTTATGATTATCTTTCTTTCTGTTTGAGTGTTAAATGGCTTACTGATTCTTGTAGCAAAGGCTTTGATGTTTAATTTGATGTGCAACATTAATATATTTTCTTGTGATTTATATATATATGTTTTGCAATAAATAAAAAAAGGCCCATATATGGGCCTCATTCTATGCGATTTGGCCGTCGCCATCTTGGTTTATTGCAACCAGTGAACAGGAAGTGACCACATCTGGACTGAGGAGGAGTGACGTAGAGACGCCGTACCTGTCGACCTGTCAATCACCTTGTAGCCCCGCCCTAAAGCGTCCCCTGCTTTATTGTCTGTTTGACATAAATGAAAACCATGCTGTATTGAAGAAGACTTGAAACTAGAGATTGAGACATAAACTCATGTTTACAATGTTTACCGAGGGAATAAATCAAAAGAGAAGTAGAGTCGTTTTCTATACAGCCAGAGTCACCCCCTGGTAGTCAGAAGAGAGAATGCAGCTTTAACACATGAAGCATACACTTCTATACAACCAAAGAGTCGCCCCCTGGTGGTCAGGAGAGAGAATGCAGCTTTAACACATGAAGCATCGGCTTCACTTTATAGAACTGGGGATTTCGGCCTGAACAAAACCATTGAAGTCTTTTAAATTCCTTCACAACAACAAACTATATATATTAAAACAGACCAGCAGAGGCCGACACGAAGTTGTCGTTAGTTTTGCAGGAATTTTATCATAAACTAAAGTGTTGGCCAAAGTAAAACTTTGACCCCATGATGGTGCAACTTTGACACCCCATGATGGTGTCAGAGGGTAATATAAAGCCTAATTCATGCTTCTCCGTCAGGTCGACGGCGTACCTACGCCGTAGCTTACGCGTCGACGCAGACCCCTACGCCGTAGCCTGACGCGCACCTCCAAAAAATCCTAACTACGCGTCGCGTTGACGCGGACCGCAACGCTGTGATTGGTCCGCTCAGAACGTAATTTCCGGCGGTTGCTCTTTCCGGTTTGTCTTCCTACACCGCTATTTTTAAAGTTCTTGTAGACCGGTAGTAACAATGGACCAAACAGAAGAACGAATCATCGAGGAGGTCAGGAAATACGACCACCTTTATAACTTTTCTTCGAGGGACTACAAAGACTGCAAAATGACATTAAACTCATGGCGAGAAATCGCGCAAAACACAGCCACACAGGCACACCCCCCTGGCGGCATGGCGGTTAATTGCAGAGCAACGCGGACCCTCGACGCAGAACTTCGAATGCTCAACGACTCAGTCAGGTCGACGGCGTAGGTACGCCGTCGACCTGACGGAGAAGCATGAATTAGGCTTAACTCAGGACATTATAGTTCATCCTGAGGGGAACATGACAAATATCAACCTCATGGTGGCGCTGTCAGCTTCATCCTCTGGGGAACACGAACCGTTTGCACAAACATGTCATGATGAATTTTCAGACCATTTATTCGTCCGTCTGTTTGTTTGCTCGTGTTTGTGTGTGTGTTTCAAACAGTCCTTGATCTCCATTATGGACGTTGCCGCAGGATCGGTGGCGAGTTTCTAATTGAAAAAGGCAACGGCGGGAAACACTCCTGGCCGAGATAAACCGCTCTAATTGAGCTAAATCTGTCTCAATGAAGGCGCTCACTTGAAAAGCGAGAGGCGGCGCAGGCAGCGACGAGGGGTCCTTACCTGCACATGAGAGGGGAGCCATTTTAATAACAACACCGTTAGATCCTCACTGGAGTGGGACTCACTTATTGCTAATGGAAGTTCACACATATTCCCAAATGGGAGGCATCGTTGCTCAGCTGCACAAACATTTACAAACGTAGAAAACATAAATAGTTTCTCAGACACATAAGATAAGATAAAATAAGATAATCCTTTATTAGTCCCGCAGTGGGGAAATTGCAAAATTACAGCAGCAGTGCACACAAGAGACACATAGTAAAATATCAAACCAATAATATAAATAAAACAGTAATAAAAACAGTAAAGAATCCACAATAGCAATATTATATATAAACAGAATAAAATATATAAAAATGTATATCTGACCTAATTTCTTCAACCATAATCTATATAATTCGTCTTTAAAGGGAGTCAGAGTCAGAGAGAGGAAATCTGTTTGAGTGTGTGTGGTTAATAAATATATTATTATATCGGGCGATCTGAAGCGTCAAACACAACCTTTAATTATAGGTAACACTTCATTGAATGTTCTGTAACTAAGCAACCAATCTGCTTCCTGTTCAAGAGATATTTGTTTTCAGGCGTGTTTGATCTGGACGGGCGAACTGTCACTTCAAAGAAGGACCTGAACAGTGGCTGCCGGCCAATAGAGGGCAACGGGGCTTGGCCCCACCCACCTTGAGCCACCAAAAAAAAAGAAGAAAAAAGAAGAATATTTATAATATTATTAATTATAAAAAATATAATAATATTTATAAATGATACACATTGTCAATATTTGTGTTTTTGAGCTATGGAATATACCCAGTAATATTTGTAAAATAGGATATCTGCACCAAATATCTGCTTTTCCTGCTTGTCCTCTCTGCTCATGCACGTCCTCTCTGCTCCAGTGCACGTCTCTAATGCTCGTGCACGTCGTGGGGCTCAATCGATTCTGCCCAAGGAAGACGGGTCTAATACGCAGTTTAGGCAATCGCTGATTAAAGAAATAAATGAATGACATACAATTTATCCAATCAGCGCTCTAAAAAAGATTTCCTGGAGGGCTATTCTCATCTTGCCCCAAGGCTGCGCATTCCTGTGTCTCTGTCTCCTAGGGCAGACGAGGCGCGCGCCACCCATGATAACAACATGACAGCAGCGAGCAGGAGCCACTGGTCTTCACAGAAAACCTAACGCTAACTCGGTATAATCTCTCCTCCAACACCCGTTTGAGAGAAGACCTTTGGCTGAGAAACTACAGGTAAAACACCTGGTCCCGGATCAACCGGACAGGTGGAACGACCGGTACCTACCGGTCGTTCCACCGGTCCGAAAAGCAATGCAGATTTCGGTGCCTCCTTGCTGTGCCTGAGCCAATTTAAATACTTATTTTACACTACTGTGTAATGTTGCACAATACTAAAAAGGTAGCGCGGTACCCGTACGTTAAAAACGATATGATTTCGCATATTTTTAGTATCAGATCAGCGCGGATCAGAGCGCACTCCCTGCTCCCTCTCGCTCTCTCATACAGAGATGGGCTCAAGGGGGCGGGGCTGCAGCGCTCACAGCAGCGCACACACAGTGCTCGCTCACAGAGTGATCGCTGGGGAGACATGCACAAGCTTTTGCCGTGCCGACTGTCTTCGGCTTGTTGGAACAAAGCTCTCCCAGTTGATATGATATGATGATGTGATGATGTGTAGTCCATTAAAGCAGCAGTTTGTAGAATCCAACAGTTTCTGAGTGGAGTTCTGTTGCACACGGTCCCAATCAGGCCACCTGATGCTTGTGTCTGTTCTTTTTTTAAAATACAGTATATTGTTTATAGTTTGAAGTTAAAAAGTTTGAAGCTGTAGTTTGAAGTCAAGTGTTTTGTATTTATTTATTTATATTTAAAGTATACTATATAAATAGTTAATATACACTACCGGTCAAAAGCTTTAGAACACCCCCATTTTTCCAGTTTTTATTGAAATTTAAGCAGTTCAAGTCCAGCGAATAACCTGAAATTGTACAAAGGTAAGGGGCAAACTGCCAGAGGTTAAACAAAAAAGTTTAGGTTACCAAAAACTGAAAAATAATGTACATTTCAGAGTTGTACAAAAAGGCCTTTTTCAGGGAACAAGTAAGTGGACGACTGAAGACTGGAAGAAGGCCTTATGGACCGATGAATCAAAATTTCAAATCTTCGGTTCATCACGCAGGGTTTTTGTACGCCGTCTAGGCGAAAGGATGGTTCCTCGGTGTGTTACACCAACTGTAAAACATGGAGGAGGAAGCGTGATGGTCTGGGGCTCTTTTGCTGGATCCAGAGTCGGCGACTTGCACAGAGTGACTACCCTGAACCAAAACGGCTACCACAGCATTTTGCAGCACCATGCTATACCCTCTGGTATACGCCTAGTTGGTCAGGGGTTCATCCTACAGCAAGATAATGACCCAAAACATGCCCATCCCTATTTATAATATACTGAATTGTATTAATAAGATGTCCTTATTATGTCAAAGTGTTGGAATAAATGTTAAATATTTAACTGCAAAGTAGTAATGCGTGATACCTTTTTTGCATTGAATCATACTGGGATTAGATAGCCCCACCAAAATAAATTGCCAGCAGCCGCCACTGTACCTGAACTACTTTCAGTTTTTTTTAAGGGGATAAAAGAACACACAACCACAAAAACATCACTATATGTTTAAGGTGTACGCTTTACAAGCAGAGTGTGTGAGCCTGAAATGTATTGTTTCTGGTATTTTTCCTAAAAAAACAGATTGACAGTCTGACATTTTTTAAATTCAAATGACACAATCCTATTTGAATTAAAGCTGCACATAAAGGTAAAACTCAGCAGAGATTAAACATGAGAATATTATTGTATTATATTATTAATATTATTAAAAAATATACATATAATCTAAAGGAATACAAATTAAATTAGATTACAATTAAATAAAAAGTACAAACTAGAAAAATAAAATCAACAGAATTTCAAACCTCAGTGTTTTGTTCCGGGAGGTGAGGTCAGGTCCGGTGGTTTGAGTCCCTGCAGGGTATCAGGCTGCTTCTGCACCTGAGTCAGTCTCTCAGGTGAGGAGGAGAGAGAGACAGAAGCTGGTGGACTCTGTGGGAGAGCCAAAGACTCTGAGTTAAACTATTCTGTTAAAACATTTACCAAAAAGCTCCTTGTGTTGCTCTTGACTTCTTGTCTCATGCTGCCCCCTGGTGGTGAAGAGCTGCAGCAGCACCAGAGAGCACTCTGGGGGTCAGAGAGGTCAAATCCAGATCTGTGTGACAGGGATTTGGTTTCTGTTCAGTCAAACAGATTCAGACAACACACTCTGTGTGAAAATCACACTTTTAAGTTACTTTTTTAAAAACTTTTTCTTAATACTTAAAAGTTACTGTGAGGAAGTTTGAACTGGTTCTGAAACACGCTCTGTATATTACAGTCGGTCCAACTCTTTTGGATGGAACGGTGTTAAACTGGGTCCACTGGAGAGAGAAACAGAACCAGACCCTGCTGCAGTAAAATTAGAGGTTTTCTGAAAGGACCCTGGTGCTCTGAGACACTACCACTTTAGTCCACAGGGGGCGCCAGAACCAACACAACATAAAAGTTCCTCAATGTAGCTTTAAGTACAAATTTGAGGTAGTTTACTTAAAGTACTGAAAGTTACTGCAAGGAGCCTTTAACTGGTCCTGAACCAGTCTCAGTTTGATCCTGATCCCCTATGTGACCTTCATACGTAAACGAGACCATCAGAGAGAAATCTATTATTAATTATTATCAACAATTATTAATGCAAATAAAATGTGAAACATGTTAGCATGCCTGCATTAGCATTTAATTACCGCCTCACAGATCTGTAACAGTGAGCTCCAACATTTAGTTTACAGGAGAAGAAGTTCAGTGTCGAGGTGTATTAAAAATAATAATAATAATATATATATATATATATATATATTCTAACGCGCACAATTTCCCACTTCAGCAGAACAACTTTGTCATTCAAATGTAAATTAAATGTATGTAATAACCTTCAGGCGCAAATTAGAAAATTGAAAAAAAACATGTACCAAAAGAAAAGGACTCAAAAAGACTGAACCTTTGCAGCAAACCTCTCACACATCCAATACAAACATTCCCACTGAAGAGCCGATCACTTCTGGAAATAAAATAACCTGTTTCCAGCCTTTGAGAGGAGACTTCTCATCCTCTCGTCTTCTAAAGACTTTACGGTGAAGCGATCCGACCCTGTGAGAGAAACAACGACCTCCAACAAGGCTTTTAACGGGTAGTAAACAGGAGAAGCTTTATTCATTAGACGTGCATGGACGGTTACTGTGAGCACACAAATCTCACATTATAGTATTGAATGATTTGGTATATTATACAATAATGCAAACAATGTTCAGAGCTAAAGCAAAGTCACAGCCAGACTGTGTGCAAAAGTTGTTTTCAATACACAACTGAAACTATGATTTGGGAGATAATTGTAAGTGTATTGTACATAAGCACAACAAAAGGGATTAAAAGAAGATATGTCTCTATTAGTTAAATTATGGAACAACGCTAACATAAATGTAAGAATGTGAAACTCATTTTTGGTTTATGAAGCTATTTTTTATCTAAGTGTTTTTATATCTAATTATCTTGACTTAATTGATAAGAATTTAGGATATGATTAGATAAGCATAATTTTGTACACTAGATTACAGGCTTTACTCATCGTTGTGTGTGATGAATAAAACACCACGACTGCTTCATGAAGACTTTCAGACATTTTTCTGAAGAATTCAACGGAATTTCTTCCTGCCTTTCTTCTCGTTTCCTCTTTCAGATTCATCCCTTCCTCTTTCCTCCTCCTTTCTTTTACATCTTTAAAAAGGTCTTCACCACGAGCACCTCTCTCTCTCTCTCTCTCTCTCTCGCTCTCTCACATATATATATATATATATATATATATATATATATATATATATATATATACATATACATATACACACACACACACACACACACACACACACACACACACACACACACACACACACACACACACAAACACCTCTAAAGAGAATACCTCTGAAGAGAAACTTTCTCAACTCATTACTGTTGGAATTGTGCGACGGACGTTTCGTATTCAGCGTTTCTCATTTCTGTGTATTAAAATGCTGCTGGAGGAAAAGAAGACATGTTGTTTTGTGATGTTTTGATCTGTGTTGTGTTCATGCTGCGCCTGTAGCCGTGGGAGCTCTCTGCTGCCACATGAAAAAGCGGGAGGATCAGGAGGATCTCACAAATGACCCGGGCTGGTTGCTCGTTTGAGGCTCACATGGCTCATTACCCACACAAGATGTAAGGGGACGGAAGAAGGGAAAAGGAAAAGGGAAAAAGGGAGGGAGGTTTAGGGAGGAGGAGAAGTTGCTAATGAGGAAGAGAGCGGATACCAAACGGAGGAATTACGAGCTTTTTCAGTTCCTTGGGGAGACTCGGAGAGGAGCTTCACCTGACCAGGAAGTCACCTCTAAGGGGGCAGGGGACCCGGTGGCACACATTGAGGGTTCAAGGGTCATTCATCGTCATTATGCAACACAGAGATGCACAAAGAAGTGCAGTTTGTGACACAACTAACACACGAGAAACAAAACAAAAACAGCAGGACGTTACTTCTTTTGACTTTGCATAAAAAGAGGAACATAAACAGTTCTCTGGTCAGATTAATATGGCTGACGTCTTCACATTAAAAAGAGGATAAACATTGTGTTTCAGCTCCAAGTATCATGATGTGAACACAGACATCCAGGACCCCGTTCCTCGTACCTGGCTTACTGAGTTAGTCGGATAATTTTCAGGATAAGATGACGCAGGTCAGGCTTTTCGGTTCCACGAAGCAAGTTTGGAAAAATCACCATAGCAACACATCCAAAAACTTGAACCTGCTCCAGCACAGGCTAACTGAAATTCACTGGATAAGGTGGCCACTCCAACCGGACAAAAAAGGCAGTTCCCTTCCTCAGAGATGAAGGAGCGATATTAGTTAAGTTTTAAAGGGAGAGAGTTCTTCGAGATTGCAAAGATCCGTTCTCACATCATCATGACTTCCTGTAAGAGCTATCGATTCTGCAGACAAGGAATAATGTATTTACGAGGCCTTCTCGAGCCATACATAAACACCACACGCCCAGCCGAGCATTGACTGTCTCACATACTGTATGCACAGACTGTATCACAGACTGGATCACAGCCTTGCACTTCTTTGCGAGTGAGACATTTTTGTACAGTGTCGGCGATGCGGAGAACATCGGCATGCATGCATGTCCGTAACATTTATTTAGCGCTTAAGAAACTTATGGATGTGTTGAAAGCACTCATAATTATATGACAATGCTATTAGTACACCATACATATCATTATTGTAGAAAATGATTAAGGTGGACTCATAAGAATAGAAAGAATCACACACAATTTATTTTCACTGAATTTCTGATTATGAATAATGCATACATACAGATCCGCCCATACACATATTCAAACTCCTAGTTATATGGTAATCTACACATACACGTACATTATACATATACAGTATAGTACATGATACATACGCGCATACAGTACATATATCCTCATAAGCAGTGGCGGGCCGTCAGGGCCTGCTAAGCCTTCTCTGCTGGCCTAAACAGAATCACAAAGTTTACATAACAATTTTAATCTTTTATAAAAAAAATCTTTTTTATATATATTTTTTTTATAATTAAAAGTTATAGCTATTTTATAGTTTAATTGTTTTTCACAAATGCACCACATGTATTATAATTATTTTTCCCTATTAGCTTATTTTCTCATTGCACACCTCCTGTGTTCCACTGTTGCCTTCAGCCTTGAGCATGAACCTGCTGCATGGAGCTGCTGCATGGAGCTGCAAGGCCGCTGTTTAACAGCGCTCATCCAATCACATTTCACTTCTGTTTCTCTATGGAATTAGAGAGCTGATTAAACTATATGAGAAGGCCGGCTAGCATCTGTTTTGCCACACGGCGACCATTGGCCTGTGATTGGCCAGTGTGTTAGTACACACCCTGAAACTGAAGCGCACCGATAAACTTGTGCGGGTCGCGGGTGACCTCCCTCCGCTGTGTGGCGGAGTGGGTGTCTGCTGTCCACACATGGTGGATAATAAAACACTAATAAACAATTACTTTTAACTCCTCTGGTTGTATAGAAGTTTATGCTTCATGTGTTAAAGCTGCATTCTCTCCACTGACCACCAGGGTGCGACTCCTCTGGTTGTATAGAAGACTATACAAATGACTCTACTTCTCTCTTGATTTATTCCCTCAGTAAACATTGTAAACATGAGTTTATGTCTCAATCTCTAGTTTCAAGTCTTCTTCAATACAGCATGATGTTCATTTAGCAAATTATGGTAATTTAGAGTCAAACTGACCATAAAGCAGGGGATGCTTTAGGGCGGGGCTACCAGGTGATTGACAGGTCTCTGTCAGTTGTTTTTTGTCTTACAACTTTAACCCTTTCACGGTGTGTTTTCACTTAATTTTCAGTTAATTATAACTTTGTTATAATTGCTGTAAAGAAGAGGAAGAACGTGAAGAAGTTTACGACTGATTCGTGTCCGTTTCCACTGTGACTGTGAGTCTATTTAACAGCAGCAGAATATAATATGTTCATTTAATATTTTCCTTTATATAAAGTAAGAAAGATTTGAGCACCAGTATGAGCACAAATCGCAGACATGTCGACTAAAATGGAGAGAAGACGAGAAAGAGAAGACGAGAAAGAGAAGACGAGGTGTTCCCTGTGGATTAATGTTCTCATGTCAGCGGCCTCATTTAGTTGCATTCATATTTTTTGATTATTTCTCTTTGCTGCAGCGGAGCAGAGATTAAAGTCAACTCTTTGAGCAGCAAGAGCCTCACAGTGAAATGTAATTGGCGCCTCACAGCGGGAGGCCACGCCGCCCCGAAACATGAATAAACAACTAAAAACGGCAACTTGTTATTCAGGCGTTTCAAAGAGGAGCTCACGTGTTCTGTGGGAATGTAAAGAAGTGTGTGAGCACACAGTGGACCTTTAATCACCTCGGACACATGAAGAAGCCTTAAAGACGGGGGAGGGGATGGAGAATCATCTCTAGATCAACCCCCCCACGCATGTCAGTTCCAGAACGTCCGCTCTGGGCTGCGACGTGTCTCCTTCCAATTTGTCAGCAACCAGACCTGAGAACTGAGCCCTCCTGGCGGACCACCAGGCTTCTTTCGGGGCCACCATGCTGCTTTCCACACGGGAAGAACAAAAGCACAAAGCCGAGCAGGGGACGCTTTGTAGCGGCTCTGATGTGGCGGCGGGCCGCTGACGTGCCTCCTCGTTCTCCTGCAGGGGGCGCAGAGCTCTACATGCAGACCGGAACATACTGGTGCTTTTTACTTATAATAAATAATAATAATAATTTAGATAATAATAATAATAATAGTAATAATAATAATAAAATCAATTTGCAGAGACTTTAAATTCTCATATATTCAGATATCCCAGTCAATCGCAGTCCGTATTTATAAATACTGACTGCTAAATACTGTTACTTCCCAGGTGCATCCCGGTCCTGCATCCCTGGCCTACTCCTTTAAGTTGCCCACAGCATTACCCAATTAACAAACCCAAACAAATCTAACCTAAAGACTAAGTAAACAACTACACATAATTAAACTAAAAACTATCAAAAGAGAAAACTATCTTAATACATAAAAAAAATCTAACCTAAATAAGCAAACAACTACACTTAAACAATACATATGAATACAAATAACTTAGAATATTATATAAGTAGCTCCTACACTCTTTATTGGGGAGCTCATTAAGGAGATTTCTATGACGCACAATATACATTTGTGGAAACATAGGGAATTCAGAAAAAAATAGAAATAAAAAAAGTCCAACTATCGTATAAAACGTGCATGTGTCTGAGGTGGGAAAGCAAAGAGAAATGGAAACAGATTTCAGATCTGTGGAGCGATGAGGAGACGGTAACCTTCCTCGTACTAATACACAAGTATTAATAACCGTTTTCCACCAGCATCATAGAAGATATTTCTGATGTCGTTCTTTCTTACCGAACAGCATCCCGTCATGCGCGTATTTATGTATACGATACCAGAGACAGCAGGCCTAGGTATGAAATGCAATGGCCCGCCACTGCTAACTACATTATGTCATTATGCTGATATTTGTAGGAACTCTTGGACGCTCAGATTCTCTTTCTGTTAGAAAAAAAGGAAACGTCTCCAAGAACCACGAGTTCTTGCACCATAAATATCCATAACAGAACATCAAAACTCTGCAAACTGGACCGGAAAGAAACCAGAACACTGTTGGTTTGACTCCCTCACAGGCCTGCAGCTCTCAGCAGACTCTGTTCGTACCGACAAAAAGTTAATGTATGTGTATAACTCACATCATCAATCTGTAATAAGGAGCCGGTGACACAGTTAGCGTCACATGTGGACAATCAGGGGTTTGACCTTTTTTTTTTTTTTTTTTTTTTTTTTACACGGAACTTCTGGATATAAAGGCGCTTAATACGAGATTCAGAGCATTGCCTCCACACGGTTCTCAACATGGCGATGGCTGAGTCGGTGGCTTGCAGTCAACAGCGCTAACAGTTCTAACAGCGCTAACAGTGGGTGCATCCCAAGTCTCTAAATTGCATCCCCGTTTCCCTCACTTGCGTCTTTTCCTTGCGTCTTAGTCCCTCCCACCAGGGATACATAGAGAGACGCAAGGAAACCAAGCGAGGAGAGAAGACGCGAGGAAACATGTTTTAAGAGACATGGGACGTCCTTTCCTCTGATGCGTCACGTGAAGCGACGTCGGTGTATGATGACTGCAGCCGCCTGACAGCTGATCTCAGCTGATCAGCTGTCAGTCGCTTTAACAGCTGACGGAGTTTTGTCCGGAGAGTTTTTAGCGAACATTTCAATAAAAATCACTTACAATATTGATAAAAATTATCGTATGTTTTCAGTTGATTTAATGGTGTTAAACTACTACTTATATTAATAAAGACAAAGTTATCATGAGTGTCAGAGTGGAGATGTTTTCTCTGTCGTCTGTTACCGTTTAATAAACTGCATTGAGTATTTATATACTGTGATGTGTCCTGCTTATACGCGCAGGATCCATTTCTACCGGCGGAATGCGTCTTTATTTATTTATTTATTATTTACGTCTGTATGTTTTGAAATTCTGATTGTGACATCATTATAAAATAACCCACAATATAAATATAGTTTCTCTTCATTACGTGTTGTAAAAAGTGTTTCCTCTCTCCAGCTCTCTGATTTTAATTACATACATAATACAAGTTATTGAGGGAAACAACAGATCAAATCTTTGAAGACAGTCGTTTGTGGTCCTTTTGTTGTTCAGACCTACTATGAACATATTTTAACCAGAGTGTGAATAAGAAAACAGATTTAATATATAGCTTGAGTTTAATCTGTGATCGTCTCTGGTATTAAACTCCAGCATCAGTCTGCTCAGCTGCAGCGTCCAATCACATAACAGATGAACAGTGAGGGGGCGTGTCTAGCGTTAAAACACTTCCTGGAAGCCCGCTCTCGTGGCTCCTCGATCATGACTCCTCCGATTTCCCTCCTCGCTCCTCGATCCTTGCTCCTCCGAGCAGAATAAGAGCTTTGGGACGGCCGTCAAGATGGCGGCGCAGAACCACTTCCGGTTCAATCGAGGATCGAGGAAACGAACATTTAGAGACTTGGGATGCACCCAGTGTCTACCTGATGGGGAAGCAGAAGGTTGGTGCCAAACCATTGTTTTCGATGGTACGGCGAACTTTTACTCGTTTTTTTGAAACGAGGAAGGAGTTGAGTTACTCCTCAATGTCACTCGTGACCATGCAGGCGGCCAATCAAAAACCAGCGTTGACACCAGCCATGGTTAATTACGATTAACTTGATAATCTTTCTCCTCCTCCTCATTCAGCAGATCAACAGCCAGAACTCGATGTCTGCATTTAATCCTTTCTTCCAGGTTATTTAAATGTGATCGCCGCTCCACAGGTCCATGTACCCCCTCTATATATTTAAATAGATAATAGCTGTTTGCTGCTATATTAACAGTTATTTTCTCCCAAGCCGGGATCTTTTCCTGGACAGCTTTGTTGCCTAAACACTTCAGGGGCGCACTGATCCCTTGTGTTGCTGGATATTCGGAGGAATAATTATTGGTAAGATATCATACAAACCATTAAATTACATTTTTCTTTGAATAAAGGTTCAGTAAATTCATCTGGTTGCTGGTCACTATAAGAAAAAGGACTATTTTCAGGGGCGGATTAATCCACATTCATTGTTGTGTTGAGTCAGAATAAACAGTTTGATGATGATGAAGGAACACGTCGGTCTGAGGTCAAATTAAACTCCTCGATCTGGATTCCACCAAAAGGCCGTCACCGTCTCACGGCTAATGGAGCTCCTTCCTTTCTTTGCGGCGGCGGCCGTGACCGAGCTGCTGTTAGCTAATCCTTAAGGGGGGGTGTCCTCGCTTTGTCTCGTCACCACCAGGGGGCTCAGAGGCTCTGAAAGGTCGCAGGCTCAGTTTAACATCTATTAGCAGAAAGCTGCGACCCCCACGGAGAAGCTCCCATTGGCTGCTGGTGTAGAAAACAATCCTCCCACTAGGGAGACCTCGCCTGAATGTTCTCGGTACTAAACCCTCTCTAACTTTGTTCTGCTTCACTTTATTAAATTCAACCTCTGCAGAGAGAATGTTCACATATTGTGCTATGATTTGGGTTAGAGTTGGACATTACAGCTGCATAATTTCAAAGAAATAATCCATCCTTCCATCCTGAAAGTGTTTTTTTCTAGGTGGACCTGAAACCTTTTAATTTTTTGCTGTGTGTCATCTTCATTTACTCTTAACCAGTAACATATAGACTGATATTTACAGATATGAACAAAATCTCACATGTGTAGCCTTTTATTATAACACCCAAATTATTCAAATAGCCCTAGTGGTTGCAGAGATACACCCTTTTTAGTTTGGGTATGCAATTGTTACACACACCAGAGTCTTCAGTTAGGGGCTGTTCACACCGGACGCGACTTTTAAAAGCGCAGCCGCTTCAAAAACGCCTTGGCAAAAACGCGCCAGGGAAAAAAAATAAAAACAGCCCGCTGCGCCTGTGGAGCGGGCCTGCGTGCGCACCCGGGCGATAAAACTTCAAAATGGATTCAAGCAGACGTCGCGCTCTTGCCCTTGCTGTGTTGTGGGATGAGGAGGAGGAAAAAGCCCCAAAAAAGCGGAGATTTTGGGTTCACGATATAAAAAAAAATATAAAAAAAAGGAAAAAGTACGGCGAATACCACCATCTATTCCAAGAATTGTGTCTCGATGACGAGCGCCGTATGCTATTGCAGTAGTTTTTCGATCTTGAATTATAAAGTTCTTCGTAGTTGAAGACCGCTAATATGAATCCTTCATCGGCGTTGCCATTTTCTTTTGAAATTCCCGCTGTTCATACCACACGGAAACAGGAAAGAAGTGGTAAAGTAATAAAGCCCGCCTCTTGCTTGATCCGATTGGCTGCCTTGGCCGAGTGTGACATTGATGAGCTGTGCGACTCCGCGCAAGGCGTTTAAAAGTTGAGAATATTTCAACTTTTAAGCGCGCCGAAAAAACGCTCGAAAAACGCGTCGCGCAGCATTTAAAAAGCGCGCATGAAAGGCGCGCCGTACCATAGGAAAACAATGGTTTTGCTAGCGACGCGTTTTTGAGAGTCGCGTCCGGTGTGAACGGCCCCTTAGTGTGTTCCATATTTATTTATTGTGCTCAATTCTCCTCGTCTCCTCTGTAAACACACAACAATATAGCTCAAATCAATGTCTGCTAGTATCTGGACGATCTTTCACTGCTCTAACTTGTTGTTTTTTGAGACCAGAGTTACATTAACTGTGAACACATAACCTCAAAAATATATATATAGCCTAACAAAGTGCTGTGGTATATCTGTCACGGGATTGGGAATGACGAACTGACACTACACTGGCGCGAAAACTACTAGCGCGTGATTAGCATCCGTGGCTAATCGTAGTTAGCTTTCTCCCGTTTCAATACTAAAACACTTACTAAACCACTAAAACAACTACTAAACATCAAAACATGGCACTGCAAAAGTGACCGAACTCAACACACATATACATGGCGCTTGTGGACCTTGTCTCACCTGTAAACACACAACAATATAGCTCAAATCAATGTCTGCTAGTATCTGGACGATCTTTCACTGCTCTAACTTGTTGGTTTTAGAGACCAGAGTTACAGCGCAGTCATGACAAACACCCGCTACTGCCACCTATTGGTGAAAACGAGTATCGTCCTGCAGCCACTGCAGATGAGAACAGGCGAGTCCACAAGTCACACAAACCATTTTAAATTATAATAGCCAGAAATTAATGCTGTCGGGGGGAAAGGTACTAACACAATATAATACAATAACACCTCTGAAACAATGTTAGCCCTTAAAATGTCCAGGGTGCCACACAATTTTTGAGGAAAGGGCATAAAAATAGGTTGGTGTTCTATTGGTTAAGAAGCTCAGAGATGAGTGTCTCCTCGTGGACGTCGTGCTAGCTCACGCTGCAGGTTCTAAACCCGCCTCTCTGCACGTTGTGCAACATCTACATCGACTCCTCTCATACGTTGGCAGTTTGATGCAATGTTGATGAAGACAGACGGAAAAACCTTAACTTTGTGCACGATGAGTATAAACCAGAGCCGAGGCAGAACACATGTCCTGCAACACATAAAACAAGAGCTCGCTGCAGCTCATGACTGATCTTTTGAGCGTCTCCATCGATCACATGTCTTATTGAAGGTAGGTGTGTCTTATTGAAGGTGGCCATGGCTGCGGTCGAATAGTCCATTTTGGTTAGGAACCTTCCTAACTGAGTGAAATGACCCGGAAGTACCTAAGTGGTCGCCATGATAAGTGCCGGTCGAATTGTCCAAACGCAAAGGAAAGGAGCTTCAATGCTTCCTAACTTAGCTCCTTTAGCATAGGAAACACTGGACCTTCCTTTGCTAAAGGAGAGGAGATAATGCCGACCCACAATTCCTTGCGGCGGCAACATTTAAAGTGACGTATCATTCGGCCGTTCACGAGAACAAACGATCATGACCGACAAACGCAGATCATGTAAATAACCGTTGCCATAACTTGGAAATACTTTCAATAATCTGTTAAACCTGCTGGCAAACTACAAACGTTACGTTGCTGAAAACTGCTGTAAAGTGATCAAACTGACGTATTTGATATTCTCTCTGGTGTTGAACTGCAGCTTCAGCCTCACTCCAATAATGGAGCTATGAACTTGTTCTTTAGTCCACCCGTTCCTGGGACATGTGAGTCTTGTCCTGTGAAGGAAAAGTCTCCCTTCAATGTTAAAACCTCGACTGCCTTCGGGTGAAAATCACTCGAACAGTGCCTGTTGAAAAAACAGGGATTGGAGCAGAGAAACACGCCCACCTTCAATAAGACACGCCCACCTTCAATAAGACACGCCTACCTTCAATAAGACATGGGCTGCGGTCGAATAGTCCAATAATTACCTCCTAACATCTAACCCTAAGCACTTTTCCTTAACCTCTGTGGAAAACGTCACGGGGTTAAGGAAAGATGGGAAGGAGAATTCATGAGGAGTTAGGAGAAGACAACCGCGGTGTTTGGCAAATCCGACTCCACTTTCCCTAAGCGACGTAGTTATGACACGACGGCAGGCGCATGTTAGTGACGTCAGTCTGTCTGCAGCGGTGAAAGTACAACGTTCCGAAGATGGACTACAAAAAGCACAGTTTAGATACTTCGTCCGTCTTCTTACAGTGTTGTGTCATAATGACATAAACAACCTGGTTCATAGTATTACTTTATTAACAAGGTTGGAATAGAAATGAATGAAGGAATATGAAAGTGAAACCAACGTATTTTTCACAGAGTACAAAGCTACTAAACTGTCTATTTGTTCAGTTTCAAACATGCTGATTTAAATACGTTATCACACAAACGATGTGTGTCATATATGTGTGTCTCATATCCCGTTATGTTGTTATGGTTTATTTACATGCAGATTATAATCTGATCATAAAAATATGCAGACAACAGTTTATGAAACACCACACAACTCGTGTTGACTTGATATGTTTTATTGTAATGTGACAAAATAGTTGATTAAAAAGATGATAATCAGAAACATGATTCAGACTGAAGAGCTCGTCCAGTTTAACTCTTTAATTAAAGCTTCTGTAACTGAAGTCAAATAAAATAAAAGAGTGAGGCTGAAGCTGCAGTTCAACACCAGAGAGAATATCAAATACGTCAGTTTGATCACTTTACAGCAGTTTTCAGCAACGTAACGTTTGTAGTTTGCCAGCAGGTTTAACAGATTATTGAAAGTATTTCCAAATTATGGCAACGGTTATTTACATGATCTGCGTTTGTCGGTCATGATCGTTTGTTCTCGTGAACGGCTGAATGATACGTCACTTTAAATGTTGCCGCCGCAAGGAATTGTGGGTCGGCATTATCTCCTCAGCAATGCCACAGGCTGATTGCCTCCATGCCACGCCGCATTGATGCTGTAATCCGTGCAAACGGATTCCCAACCAAGTACTGAGTGCATTAATGGACATTTTCTAATGTTTGATTTTGTTTTGCTGTTATCAATCTTTTTTTTTACTTGGTCTGAGGAAATATTCTAATATTTAGAGATAGGATATTTGAGTTTTCTTAAGCTGTAAGCCATAATCAGCAATATTAATAGAATAAAAGGCTTGCAATATTTCAGTTGATTTGTAATGAATCCAGAATGCATGACATTTTTGTTTTTTAATTGCATTACAGAAAATAAAGAACTTTATCACAATATTCTAATTTTCTGAGACAGTCCTGTATATCGGGTAAAATCTACCCACGTTAGTGATGGTGTTACTATTTTTAACGTTAGTGTTCTAGGGATACAACCGATGCTCACTTGGAGGTTGTGGTTTTATTTGTTCTCATGAACTTTGTTGAAGTTGGGACGTCTATTCCATCATCTTGACTTTGTTTAAAAAATAAACTCAGTTATTCCAATTCACAGCTTTAGTCTCAGAGCTAATGCTAAAGCTAACTAGCTGACGTCATCATGGTGGACCAAAGCCACTTTGAGCCCAATTATTGTATAAAAGCTCACAAGAGACATAAAGTACAAGCAAAACAACAGCTGGAGTTACTTTCTGAATAAAAACAAACAAAAACTCTCATTGTCTCGGTTGTTTGACTCATCTTTTCAGATTCTTTTATACAAACAATAGAATGTAATCTGAATTCACAGATTAAAGAAATATTAATACAAATATTTTCTCACCAATCAATCGTAACCTTGGGACCCCTCGACCCCCTGAACGCTACCGTGTTAAAACTAGTAGAATACTTTAACTCTTGATTTGTATGTTTTAAATATATAAAAACACACTTGTAGTAGGATTTTAAATTACTTTTACTGGTCCACAAGATGATATAAATATAAATATATCATCTTTTTATGCATCAGTATGAACCTGTTTTTACTCCTTCAACCCGCGGCTTTGCGCGGCTGAACCACGAGCTCGGGGAAGCCCGTCCGGCCGTCCGGCTCCCTGGTGAACTGCAGGCCGCTCGCCTCGCCCACCACCACCTCGGCCGTGGTGAAGACCTCCAGGTCTCCAAGCACATGACCCCCCACCGTCCGGCCCGCCCCGTCCGCCAGGCAGACGTGCACGTGGGCATCCCGGTTCAGGGTCCCGACCAGGGAGACGATCTCGAACGGTCCGCTGAGGTGGATCACCTGAGGGGGAGGGGCTTGATTTAACTTAACTTTAATTATGTTACAGTTATATAACTTAATTTAGTCATATTACTAATATATATATATATATATATATATATATAGTTCCATAACTTTATTTACAGTTATATATAATTCCATAATTTTATTTATAGTTCCATAAATTTATTTATATAGTGACATAACTTTATTTACAATTATATAACGTGTATATAGTGACATAAATTTATTTACAGTTATATTGTCACAAATGTATTTTTAGTCACAACTTTATTTATATCAACATAACTGTATTTACAGTCACATTACTTTATTGTTATTTTCATTAACGAAATTGTAAAATCAACATAATGGATTTACAGTCACAGTTTACTTTTTGTTGTGAATATTTTTATATTTTTACAAAAATGTGAATACAGGACTTTTATACTTAAGTATGCATTCTTTGTATTTATAAACTTAACTCAATGTAATTTCCTGATGTATTAATGAATCATTCAAAAGATGGGAGGTATTCGAAGAACTGGACGTTGTCTAGACCATATTTAATTATTATTTCTCAATAAAACATTTATTTTAATATTTAATATATTCAGTGATATTCAGGGGTTTACAGTAACATAAATATAGTGTGTATAAATAGATATACTGTATATTTTTCCGACCGCGAAAATGTTTTTGAGTAGTTATCACCACTATTTGAACATTTTGGTCTCAGTACCTCGTTGGTGTTGGTGGCCGTGGCGTTGGCCAGCCGGAGCGTTGCCTTGGTGACGCTGCCCACGCAGGTGATGATGAACGGCGCTCTGAGTCGCCGCTCATCCACAAAGGCCTGCAGAGACCTCAACAGCTCCTGACCCGGACCGAACCGGACCGCATGGACCTGCAGGGCCGACCCGCCCCCTGCTGAACTCTGGAGAAAAAAATATAAAGATTGTTAAATTGTGCAATTTAATTTAATTAATCTATTAATATTGTTTTCTTTATTTTATTATTATTATCTTTCTTCTTTTTAATCTTCCTTTTTTTATATTTATTGTATTTGTATTATCATTCACACAATTCTTTAAAAGTTTTGATTCTTTGTTCATTTTGTAAAATAAATGTTTTATTTTTACATACATATATGAATACACACATTGGGCTTATTTTTATAAAACTATAATAGTAAGAAAAAGGCTCTTAAAGATATAAATATTTATTAATTATAATAATGATATAATAATTAGTATACATGTATATGCATAATTTATCAGATGCTTTGATCTTCATCATTAACTCTTAACACAATTCATAATGATCTTATAGAATATTTAATATTAATATTTAATCTACATTTCTGTAGATTAAACTACACAACAGGACATACAAGGAGGTACAATAAACATTATAATACAAACGCATGTGGTCACGTGACCGAACACTAATGGAGCCCTCTGGGATCGAGGGAGGCGGAGCGAACACAACGTTTCTTTACATTCATTTACTGAAACAACTAACTTTAATAAATCAGCTTTCATAATCACCGTAGTTGATCACTTTTAATTCAGTTTTTCTACAAAAACAAATCAGCTTGAAATGGGTATAAATTCAGAAAAAAATTAGAATTATTGAACGTAAGAAGACAGTGATTCTTAATAATAATAATAATAATAATAATTATTATTATTATTATTAATAAATAAGAACTAATGATGACAGAATACTCTTTTAGGAAGGCAGCAGTTCCAAACCCTCTGAACATCCGGATAAGAGACTTAATCTCAATCACATATGTATTTGTAGTGGGAAGTGAACCAGTTTAATTAATTATTGTATGTTTTTGGTGGTAAAATGGCTCATGAGGCAGTTGAGAGTAATTTAGTTATTTCCAGGACTTCATTATGTTTTCTTCTTATTTCCTTTTCTTGCTCGTCGTTACTGTTTCTTTTAGAAGAGAGATCACTTCGCGATGTAAAGAAACCGTTTTGTTTTTACTTTCTAAATCTGGACGTCACGTGGAAACAAACCTGCACGAGAGCATTGACAGCAGTTTATTTCTGTTTATCTGCTTTAAATTTAGTCGTGTTCAAATGTAGTGAAGTGAAACTCACCATGCTGCAGTGTGAGGCTCCTGAGGGACCAAAGTCTGAGAACAAACACGCAGCAGCAACGAGCCCCGTCTGGGTCGAACTGAGCATGCGCAGTAAACTGTGACGATTTCCTTATTCGTAATCCGTATTCCTGGTCTTTTACTGCCACCTGCTGATACTTTCAAAGCAAAGCACCTGGAGTGTGTGTCAGGCCCTGGGGCCCAAAGAGTTAGGCCCCCGGTCTTTCACCTCTAAAATGTTACTCAAAGAAACACAAAGCAACCAGGAAGAAACATGAAATGACACAAAGAGACACAAAAAGACGACAAGGAGAAGCAGAACGACTACAGAGAGACACAAAGAGACCAACAAACTACAAAGAGATACAACATTTAAAATGTAATCTATTTCTCTAATTATTCTATTATATATTGTGCATAAATATAAATATATATATATGTGTATAATATATATATATATATATAAATATATGTGTATAATATATATATATATATATATATATATATATATATATATATAAATATATGTGTATAATATATACGTATATATATATATATACGTATATATATATATATACGTATATATATATATATATATATATATATATATATATATATATATACGTATATATATACACACATACACACATACATATATACATATATACATATACACATATATATATATATATATATATATAATTTGTATATATAAATACTTATTTATATCAGTGCTCTGAGATATAAATGCTGTTTTCTCCACAATAATAAGGAACATAATTCTGGTCTCTAATTAACTTTTTTTTAAATTTGTTTGACAGAAACACTAAATTGTAAATATGCAAACATCAGAATGAGCTTTTTCAAAAACAACTTATGTGTATTTATTATGTTGTGTGTTAATTTATGTTTAAACTTTAAGGATCCATGAACTCGATGAAGAACCGGTCAGTGTCTAACTCTAGATGGCGCTGTGGTTTAGAAAATGGAAACACTGACGTCACTACAAGTTTCCAACGTTGCTGCACAAAATTATGGAGAAGCTGTACATTTCCTCCATATGAGGTTTGTTACCGACAGAAAGAGTCCACTTACTTTTACTATATAGTATGTTATTATTTTGAGATATTAATTGTTCTATGTTGGAGTTTTCCCCGGAGAACGAGAGGGTCGCCTCCCTGCGCCTACGGGTGGCGGGGAGTAAGGCTCTGACTGTTGTCTGTGCTTATGCACCGAACAGCATTTCAGAGTATCCGGCCTTCTTGGAGTCGGTGGGAGGGGTCCTGGAAAGGGCGGTGCCTGCCGACTCCATAGTTCTCCTGGGGGACTTCAACGCTCACGTGGGCAATGATAGAGAAACCTGGCGGGGCGTGATTGGGAGGAACGGCTTGCCTGATCTGAACCCGAACGGTGTTTTGTTGTTGGACTTCTGTGCTAGCCACGGTTTGTCCATAATGAACACCATGTTCGAGCATAAGGCGGCTCATAAGTGTACTTGGTACCAGAGCACCTTAGGCCGGAGATCAATGATCGACTTTGTAATCGTATCATCTGATCTGCGGCCGTATGTCTTGGACACTCGGGTGAAGCGAGGAGCAGAGCTGTCAACTGATCACCACCTGGTGGTGAGTTGGATCAGATGGCGGGCGAGTCGCCTAGAAAGACCTGGCAAGCCCAAATGTGTGGTGAGGGTGAACTGGGAACGTCTGGCGGAGGATCCTGTCCGGGAGGTCCTCAACTCTCACCTCCGGAAGAGCCTCTCACACATCCCGAGGGAGGCTGGGGACATGGAATCCGAGTGGACCATGTTCAAAGCCTCTATTGTGGATGCGGCCGCTAGGAGCTGTGGTCAGAAGGTCATCAGTGCCTGTCGTGGCGGCAACCCGAGAACCCGGTGGTGGACACCGGGGGTGAGGGAAGCCGTCAAGCTGAAGAAGGAGGCCTTTCGGGCGTGGTTGGCCCAGGGGTCTCCTGAAGCAGCTGACGGGTACCGGCAGGCCAGAAGGGCTGCAGCTGTGATTGTCGCGGATGCTAAAACTCGGGCATGGGAGGAGTTCGGGGAGGCCATGGAGAAGGACTTTCGGTTGGCCTCAAGGAGGTTCTGGCAAACCATTCGGCGGCTCAGGAAGGGAAAGCAGGGTCTACCCCAGGCTGTTCTCAGCGTGGGGGGGGGAACTGCTGACCCGGACTGTGGACATCGTTGGGCGGTGGAAAGAGCACTTAGAGGAACTCCTAAACCCGGCCAACATGTCCCCTGGAGAGGGGGCAGCGCCTGAAGTCCTTGGGGTGGTTGCACCCATATCCCTGGCAAAGGTCATTAAGGTAGTCAAAAAGCTCCTTGGTGGCAAGGCGCCGGGGGTGGATGAGATCCGCCCTGAGATGCTAAAGGCTGACACGCCTTTGCAGTGTCGCATGGGGGTCGGGAACAGTACCCATGGACTGGCAGACCGGGGTGGTGGTTCCCATCTTCAAGAAGGGGGACCGGAGAGTGTGCTCGAACTATCGTGGTATCACACTGCTCGGCCTCCCGGGAAAAGCTTATGCAAGGGTGCTGGAAAGGAGGCTCCAACCGCTTGTCGAACCTCAGATTCAAGACGAACAGTGTGGATTCCGTCCCGGCCGTGGAACAGTGGACCATCTCTGTGTTCGTATCCTCGGTAGTAAGTCAGACACGTTCCCAGTGGGTGTTGGTCTCCGCCAGGGCTGCCCTTTATCACCGGTCCTGTTCGTGACTTTCAAGGACTGGATATCTAGGCGCAGCCAGGGGGCGGAGAGGATCCGGTTCGGGAGTCTCGGGATCGCATCTCTGCTGTTCGCAGATGATGTGGTCCTGTTTGCCTCCTCGGACCGTGACCTCCAGCATTCACTGGGGCGTTTTGCAGCTGAGTGTGAAGCGGCAGGGATGAGAGTTAGCACCTCCAAATCTGAGGCCATGGTGCTCTGCCGGAAACCGGTGGACTGCTCCCTCCAGGTGGGGACAAACTAACTGCCTACCCCAAGCGAAGGAGTTCAAGTACCTCGGGGTCTTGTTCACGAGTGAGGGTAAGGTGGAGCGTGAGATCGATAGGCGGATCGGTGCGGCTGCAGCAGTAAAACAGGCGCCGTACCAGTCCGTCTTGGTGAAGAGGGAGCTGAGCCGGAAGGCGAAGCTCTCCATTTACTGGTCGGTCTACGTTCCAACCCTCACCTATGGTCACGAACTCTGGGTCGTGACCGAAAGAACGAGGTCTCGGATACAAGCGGCTGAAATGAGCTTCCTCCGTAGGGTGGCCGGGCTCAGCCTTAGAGATAGGGTAAGGAGCTCGGACATCAGGAGGGAGCTTGGAGTTGAGTCGCTGCTCCTTCATGTCGAAAGGAGTCAGCTGAGGTGGTTCGGGCATCTAGTCAGGATGCCTCCTGGACGCCTCCCATTAGAGGTTTTCCAGGCACGTCCAACTGGTAGGAGACCCCGGGGAAGACCGAGGACACGCTGGAGGGATTATATCTCCTGGCTGGCCTTGGAACGCCTCGGGATCCCCCAGGATGAGCTGGAAAGTGTTGCGGGTGAGCGGGAAGCCTGGGTCGGTCTGCTGAACCTGCTGCCACCGCGACCCGACCCCGGATAAGCGGCCGAAAATGGATGGATGGATGGATTAATTGTTCATAAATAGAAAAGAAGTTGGATTATGTTCATTTCAGAAGAGTGGCTTTAAATTTATTGAAAGGTATTTCCCGATATTGTCCTCAACCTGACTGAATTTTATTTTGAAAGGACAAACACCCACGCAAAAATAATAAACCTGTTAATTCAAAACCAGTTCATCTCACACACCGGATGGCATCGCAGGGACACGCTGTGTTCACAGTGGTGCGAAACGTCAGATATTATAGTGTCGTTTTTGAACGGCACAACCCGGCATAGTTTATTGCTCTTATACTGTCATTCAAGCCAAGTATAGTCTAAAACAGCTTGCTAAACATAACTGTGTCACTGGCGTCAATTTAGTTTACTGCCAATCCCGTGAATATGCTGTATGAAGGTATAGTGAGTCATAATGCTAACGGTACACGTTACCTGAAGGCAACGTGGTTGAGGCTGGTTCTCAGCCTTCATTGTTAAGCTGTCACTCATGAGACCACGCCCCTGCAGTTGAAACCACGCCCGATCCGGGCCAAAAGTCTGAATCTGAAAAAAGTTTTGAACCTGAACCTGAAAACTGAAAAAAATATATTATTTTTCAAAGTTCAACAACAAAACTTAATTTTTCAGGTTCAAATCCTTTTTTCAAATGAACAAAACATATGACCTGTGTGTCTTTTATCCAAAATGGAGGACGGATGAATCTCACCTGCTGAAGTTCTGTTGTGTTTTTCGGTGTGATGATGATGAGCAGCAGGTTTAAATCAGCAGGTTTAAAGCAGCAGGTGGAGGTGAATCTGTGTCGGGCTCCTGGGAGCCACGAGGCCCTGGTTACTGACATGGCAACCGCCTGGATGCCCTTCTTGTTCTTGTTCTTGTTGTTCTTGTTCTTGTTCTTCTTTGGTTTTCTATCGAAGGAGAAATATAAAAACATGATGATGAACGTATTTTTTAGTTGTTTAAAGAAAACGTGTTTTTCAATACATATTATAAAACTTATTAGGAAAACCTTTACATTTTTTAAATGTGTCTTTTGACCTCTCACCTCGCTGTAGTGATGGAGAAGTGTCCTCCAGGTCCCAGTGACATCACTGATGGGTGTGGCACTCCCAGTTCCAAACCAGTTCAGGAAACCATTAAACATTTAAAAGACGAGATCGGGAAACGTGTTGACGTATTTAGAGAGAATCTTTCCTCCTCGACGGGATGATTTTTAAGATGATTGTGGGCGACGATGTGATGGAGGGCATCATGTGACGTAAATGTGAGATGGTATGACTGGTTTACTGAATCTGTACTGGTATGACATGAATTGGTCTCAAGGGAAAAACTAAACATTAGAGCTGCTTTAGTGATTATCTTCACTGAGGGCGCTAAGGTTGGATGTGACTTGACAGGTGGGCGGAGTCTAGTTTCAAATTTATAATTAAAATAAACCTCCACTTTGTATTTTTATAATTATTCCAGAAATATTAAACCTTTAAACCGCTGCTTTGTTTTCCTCTGTCGAGTATATGAACTTATAATAAAATACATAATTAAGAGATAAACCTCTCATTTAGAACATACACATTACATTGTTTTAGTGAAGCTTCCCTTTAACAGGATTTGGGCATTTAATCAGTATTTTTGGCAGATTGTGTGTGTGTGTGTGTGTGTGTGTGTGTGTGTGTGTGTGTGTGTGTGTGTGTGTGTGTGTGTGTGTGTGAAGTAATTAGAACCAGAAATTACCCCAAACTGTGGCTGCGCCTCCTGCTGAAGAGAGAGAGAGAGAGAGAGAGAGAGAGAGAGAGAGAGAGAGAGAGAGAGAGAGAGAGAGAGAGAGTGTGTGTGTGTGTGTTTGCAACAATAGCAGACTGTCAGTGCCAACGCCGCCATGCATGACAGATGTATGTGGACACGCCAGACAAAAGCACGGCTGGCCGAGTGTGTGTGTGTGTGTGTGTGTGTTGGGGGGTCAGCTTGTGTCCGATGCAGAAGAAGAAGCAGAGAGTGGAGCGCTGCTAGCGGCTCAGGCATCGTTCCACGGCACCAGCAGCTCCCAGCAGCCTTTGCTGCCTCAACCACCAACACCACTCAAGAGCTGTTAAACTCCCAGCAGCCTTTGCTGCAGCTCCTTAAGTCCAGCCTGCTCACGGAGTGACGACTCGTGTTCTTTACGACTTCATCTGCGTAAGGAGTGTGACCTGTGACATATCCATATATCATATCCACGCCGTCAGGAACCAGGAAGTAAAAAGGAAACAAAAGATGATTGACGGGTCGACAAACATCAATCGTTATTTGTTAACGAGCAGAAATTGGCAAGTTTTACTGGACTTTTATTAGGAAAACGCACGAAAAGTAATTTATTTTGTTTACTACTACTACTACTAACCAGAGGCGGGCCGTGCTTTTTCGACCTAGGCGGTCGACGGGATGCTGCGTCATTAACGGACAATGTTCAAGAACCATTTAATTCACATTTAATTATGTATCCGAGGGTTTATCTTGCGCCTATACCTCACTTTATTAATAAAAACAACACGATGCTGCATAGTTTGCACAAGACGGCAACCACTTTTATTCTCCTTCCACGAGAACATTTCCTCTCCTACCGTTTTTCCCTTCACAATAAAAGCCCCAGAAACAAACATCAGAACACTGCTTCCTAGAGAACTGTCCAAGTACTCAATATGATAGCTTAGCGTTATGACAAAACATGACAAAACAATCCAACAAAACTGCTAAAACACCACACCTTTCTGCAGCCGCAGAAGCAGCCCAACTGCCTGTTGTTCTCCCTGCACCGTCTCTCAGCCAGCCACTCCACCGGCACCTACCGACGAAGCCACCATGCTCACCCGAGGTGGCTTGGAAAACATTACATTACATTTAATTTAGCTGACGCTTTTATCCAAAGCGACTGACAGGTCTGGCAGCGAGCGCTCTCCCAACACCTCCACCCCACGTGCTAGCTTAGCTTAGCTCTGTGGAGGTGGGAGCCAGCGGAGAGCCAAGCAGTGTGAAAAAAACAAACACAAAAAGCAGAAAAAGCTGTTCACTCACCAGATGCTGTTCACTTAATAAAGACAAAGTCCATCCACCTCTCTTTGTTAACACGTTAATAACGTGGTTGTTCAGTTCATCGGTGTGCTTCAGTGAGGATCGTCAATGCCAAAACATGCCGAACCCTCCATGAGAAAGACATAGAGTAAATCCCCCACCAAGTCCGTTTCTCCTCCTTCAGCCATTAAGCGTTAAAACAAGCAAAACATATCATAACTTTGCTCGTTTCAGCCTGAATTCTTCTTGTGCTGGCAGTAAGAACCCAGCAGCAGAGCTCTGCTGCAACCTAGCTTTCTGTTGACACACTTACCAATCACAGCGCATGTTAATGGTCACGTGGGCCCTGTGGCGAATCACACGTCCAGAACGTCCCCATGTAGTTTAACCCGCTATTCTACCATAGAGAAACAGAGGTGAAATCGGATTGGATAAGAGCTCTCCTTAACCAGCTGCCAAGCAAGCCGCGGCCGGAAGCTGAGGACGAAGACAGGAGCTGTGCGATGAGAAAATAAGCTCATAGGGGAAACATAATTGTAATGCATGTAGTGTATTTGTGAAAAACAATTAAATTATAAAATAGCTATAACTTTTAATTATAAAAATAAAAAATTACAAAATTTTAATTATAAAATAGCTATAACTTTGTGATTCTGTTTAGGACAGCAGAGAAGGCTTAGCAGGCTCTGACGGCCCGCCACTGCTACTAACACCAGTAATACCGCTATTAGTAGTATTTCTACTTTTACTAACACCAGCAACAAACATGCAGATTTGCTTTCTTGCAAAACAAGCCAAACACCACTTAGCTCACTTAACTTAGCATAAAGACTGGAAGCATGGTTTCCCCACATAAGTGACAATGAATGAATGGTTTCAGGGTCGTAATGTAACTTTTTTTAGAATGAAAAACACAAATGTATGTTTTTTGTTTTGTTTTTGTGCAGCCAGAGCACGGCTAGCTGTTTCCCCCTGCTTCCAGGCTTTATGCTAAGCTAAGCTAATCACCTCCTGGCTCCAGTTCAGTACTTTAAACACAAGCATTTTACACTTGAACAGTACTGCTATACTACTATACTTGTACTTCTAGTATAGTACTACTTCTGCAAAGTGTGTTGCCAATGTTATAATTTTCACATGTAAAAATTATCTAAAATATATGTGAAGCCTTAAAGGTCATTGCTTCTCTTCCAAAACAAACAAACAAACCAGTCTCTCTCTCTCACACACACACACACACACACACACACACACACACACACACACACACACACACACACACACACACACACACACAGTCCTTAATTAGGTTAGAGTTTATTCAACAAGCTCATTAGTGCGTTCGGCCAGAATTCGT
The DNA here is from genome assembly GCA_038501785.1 of Myoxocephalus aenaeus. Classification (NCBI taxonomy): domain Eukaryota; kingdom Metazoa; phylum Chordata; class Actinopteri; order Perciformes; family Cottidae; genus Myoxocephalus; species Myoxocephalus aenaeus. Next base: position 6,875,861 of record JBAMJR010000189.1, read on the forward strand.
CCCCCCTGCTGCTTCTCCTTAATTCAACTCGTACTGGCAGAGCTCGACCTCACTCGTTAACTTTTTTTTACGATGGTGTGTAATTATAAATGGTCTAATTAAAAGACGCAATTCTGATCCAAGGTCACGTCGTCAAATGCTCTGCCGTCTGATATTAAACAATTATAACTTGTGAAACAGAAGACATCGGGTTGTTTGCTTTATTCCAGTTAAAGTTCAGGCCTCTACGCGTCAATTTGTTTTATTTAAACAGTTTTTGTCATTCATACTTTCACATAAAAAAGGAAGATTTTTCTGAGCTTTAACAACGCGAATAAAAGCATCAACCAATCAGGTTATGGGACATAATCGAAACAAATACTATTATGTAAAATAACACAGAGGCTCCGTAGTCCGAACCAGGCGGCAACCTCTGGTTGTATAGAAGTCTATGCTTCATGAGTGACGTCACTCCTCCTCAGTCCTAATATGGTCACTTCCTGTTCATCCAAGATGGCGACTTCACGATGACTACGTCCACTTCCTATATACATTATATATTCTGAACCAAGACTGCAAACGTTATTTCTTTCAACGTTGACAAAGGCAGTGCAGCCCAAATCTAATCTTTTCTTGCCTTTCACAATAAAAGCCCACTGTTTACTAGAGGGAACTCAAAGTGTGTGTGTGTGTGTGTGTGTGTGTGTATTGTCCGAGATGTCATTCCGACATGTTCAGCATGTCGGAATGACATGTATGAACATGTCGGAGCTACAGGCAGCTGCATGTGTCAGGTGTCTCATGGGAAATGTGTGTGTGTGTGAAGTCATTAGGACTCCAGCGTGCAGCAGAGAGAGTGTGTGTGAGAATTTCTCCATGTGTGTGTGTGTGTGCGCGCATGAGAGCAAGTTTTTTGGGGGTAAATTAACGTATTTTGTGAAAGTGCAAGAGGATATCTTAGGGTGGGAAGAGTGGGAACATCTTTTGGAAATTGGGGCATTTTTGCAAAATGACGACTGTTTAAAAAAAAGTGAGGTCGTTGAAATGAAGGACTTATTGGCAAGAGAAGAAGTGTTTTTAAAGACATTTGTAAAAATTATCATATTTTCAGACGGTTGTTGGAAAATAAAAAGTGAAAACATATTTTGGAAATTGGGGGCATTTTTTCAAAGTGAAGATACTGTAAAAGTGAGGACAATTTTAAAGAGTGAGGACAATCTTAAAAGGGCGCTGAAATGGCGGGAAATTTAGTATTTATCTTTGTTTTACTCATAAATCATAAAATACTGTCAACAGACATAAAAACATCTATTTTCTAATTTTTCTATTTTCACCTGCAGTTGATTAGAGTAAAAAAATTCTCTTATCACCGTGCAACCCTATCTCTTAAAAATTACGTTCCCCCAGAACTAAAACGCATTCTCAATTACGTTTGACTAGAACGTATTTCCTCCCTTTTTTTTGCCGGGCGGCGCGAATGAGGCGAAAAAGCGTTGTGCATATTCGCCTTTTCGCTTTTTCGGCCGACGCTGAGTTGCGAAAGCCAATCAGCGTTGAGAAGCTCCGCCCGGGATCACCGCCGTTCTGCCGTTGCTGAATCAAACTGCTGGTCCGCTGAAGGAGCGCTGGAAGCGGCTTCATTCAGTCACTCGTCCTGGAGGAGTCGGAGCTGTGTGCGACTACGGATAATATTATGAACCCAGACACGGGGGCGTTTGATGTTCCGACGTTCGTGGGACTTCCACAACAAGTATAAAGCAGAACTAGTGGTTATTGCAATGGTGAATGGCGGAAATAGTAACTGTTTTCACAGAGTAAAGCCACGGAGATACCATTAGAAATAATTGTTTTTCCTTCGATGGTGGATAGCGGAAATGAAAACCGTTTTACGGAGAAAGCTGCGCCCCCTTTCCGCCGCGAATGGTTGCGAAAAAGCGAAAAAGCTAATTAACCACATAAAGTCGAGCGACTAAAGTCAGGCGAACTATTCGCAACGCTTTTGGTGTGAACACGGCATTACAAATACGTTTATAGTTGTGTGTTTGTGTTATTGTTTTCTTGCTTTCCCACTGAATTTAAGCATATTTTAATTTCTAAACTCTGCGGAGGAAAAGAAAAGGGGCAGTGTGAGGCCAGTAACAGCCTCCGTCACGTCGGGTCCGTTCTTCTCTGAGTCGGGTTGTTTGGGAATGCAAGTGGGTGATAAACTCTATCTAGTGCAGTAAACCACTGTAGTCAACTCAGCAGACACTCGTACCTCTGTGGTCAAATCAGCTGCAGCAGACACTGATGTGAAAAATATTCAAACGGGCGGAAAGAGCCACAACATCCGTTTTTCAAAATACTGACTGATATGGATGTGTTCAGAACATTTCTGACCACATCCAAACATCTTAACTGTACTAGTCAAATGTTGTAATTGTCAGGTGTGGGGTAAGGAGAGGACCCAAATGCCGGAGCAACAGTTCAACGTAAATGTATTCCATGAAACAAAACTTAGGTCATGCTTAAAACAGGCCGAGGAACAAATCCAAAACAATCGAAAACAGGCAGCGAAAAATCAAGACAGGAGACTTACGGGACACCTAACAGGGGAAACTGACAGGAACAAACAGTACAATCCGACAAGGGGACAGGAGACAAACAGGGTTTAAATACAAGAGGAAGGTAATGAGGAACAGGTGGAAAATAATGAGGGCAGCGCAGGTGAAGGAATACACAATCAGGGAACAGGGCAGACAGACAATCACAGGGGAGGAAGTGCAGAAACACAGACACACAAGACAAGGACAAGGACGTATTGGTACAGTTAAGATGTTTGGATGTGATCAGAAATGTTCTGAACACATCCATATCAGTTAGTATTTTGAAATGCTTACTGCACTAGATGGAGTTTATCGCCCACTTTGGGCTGCATTCCCAAACAACCTGACTCAGAGAAGAACGGACCTGGCACGACGGAGGATGTTACCAGCCTCACACCGGCGGCCAAGCGGTCTTCAGACCGGCCCCGTTACCGGCCTCACACTGCCCCTTTTCTTTTTCTCCGCAGAGTTTAGAAATTCAAATATGCTTAAATTCAGCGGGAAAGCAAGAAAACAATAACACAAACACACAATTATAAACATATTTGTAATACGTCAAACACAAACGTAAAAACAATGAAACCAAAATATGTGTATAATCAACATATTTATAATACGTCAAACACAAACGTAATCAGGGAGGAAATAGTTCTAGTCAAACGTAATTGAGAATGCATTTTAGTTCTGGGGGAACGTAATTTTTAGGAGACAGGGTTGCACCATGACACTTCCCCAGTTCATTACTGACATTAAGAAGAGGATTTATTGTATTACAAGTTTTATGAAATGGTGTGTTTAAATATGCAAATTAGGCTTTATGTAATGGTAACTTCTGGTGAATTTAGGAGAAAACTACAGACGCAAACAGACAAAGTAAAGTGAAGACATTTCTAGTCGGTGAGGATATTGTTGAAAAAGTAAAAAGTGAAAACATCTTTTGGAAATTGGGGCATTTTTCAAAAGTGAAAAGACACTTTTAGGGAAAATCAGGCCAATTTTAAAAGTGAGAACAAATATTTTTGGAAAGTGACGGTATTTTGGGGAGGACGTCTTGGAAGGATTGACAAAAAATCAAAGTGTTTGATCATGGTTGGCTTCGATACGCAACTTTCCACCTGTTTGGGAACAGTTTTATTTCCTTTCTGCTACTTGACTCCTTTTTGTCTTTTTGAGAGAGTGCCGCCATTTCTCCCGTTGAAACTTCTCTAATTTTTTGGGAGATCTTCCGGCGGGCTCCGTCTCCGTTTGAAGAGGCGGCTTCTGATTGAAGAGCAGGATTACGGAGCGCTGACCTTCTTGTTATCATGGACTCATCCTCCACGCTGTCTGAAATCAATAGGCGGCTGTCGGCTTTCACATGTCCGTCTACTCTCGCAGATCAATCCCCCACAATCCTCTCTGGCCTCAGCAGGAGTGCCGCAGGCTTTTAGGGTGAAATTACGTGGAAGTGCTGCTGCTGCTGGTTTAGAGGAAGTAATTCATCGACTTTAAGACTTTCTCATCGCAACAAAATTGCTGTTCATATTGATGCAACTATCAGCCACCCCTCGTCGGTGAAGACTTGGGCTATTTTATAGGGCTATCTGGTACACTGAACGGCATAACAAATAAATAAAAGATAAAGAATGCAACATATCCTCATTCAACAGTTTGGATTAAATCTTATGAAAATGTATTTCTCATTTTGTTCCAGCAACACGTGTCAATTTCTGCTCATTGTGTCTTTTCAAAATAAACCTTGTCTCCACAGGAAAGTACTTAGAATTAGTACTTAGTACTTTAAAATACTTAGTTAGGTTTAATAAAAGATGATGATATACGAAGATGCTTTTTGGGTTAAAATGAGTCCTGAAGTGTCGTTACTGAAATACGGAAGTTACGAATAAATCAATGTTGAGTTCTCATGTTTGTTCCATCTTCATATTTCCTCGTTCATGATGTCGTGGTGAACATACAAATTGATTTAGTGGGATATCTACAAGTTATGGGGAATTATTATTTTTGTGAAGTGAAGAGCCTTATTTTGTAGACTGTACGAACACAAAAAACATTTATACACAGATTTCAATTAAATATGATGGAAACATTCAGTTATGTGTCAAGGAACAAACCACCTTCTCTTTCTAATGGGATAGCGCCACCATGTGACCATTTATTATAAAAAGCCAGTACATTCTGGTGCATAATACATTTCTCATGTCAAGTCAACGTTTCACATAGAAATACATTTTGGGGCGAAGAAACCCGTCTCACTCTGCTGATACGCTCATGTCAACGTGACCTTGAACCGCAGTTCAGGAGTCGATGAATATGTTTTTTGCGCCGTTAAGATTTGATTCGAAACCATTTGACTGTCCGACATATAAATGTCTGTATACTTTGTTTTGGGTTAAACGGCAGAAACTGATCTGGGCTCAGCTGAAATAAATATAGAGCTGATCTCAGCGTGACGGACTCTCTTTCACTCACCTGCTGAACCCCGATACGAAGAAGCCTGACTGACATACCTGCAGTATCAGGGCCCTGCAGAGGACAGTTTGAGGGTTTTAGGGTTTAAGGGTTTAGTGTACGGTGGCGATCCCCTCCCCCACACACACACACACACACACACACACACACACACACACACACACACACACACACCCCTCTCTGCTTTCCCTGCTGCCTGGCTTAAACTAATCCCATTATCAGTGAGGCGGCCTGACGCTGATGTGGCCCGCTAACTGACCAGCTGCTTCGGGTCTGGCCACCGCTCCACGCTGCAAAATGTTTTCCATCTGTACAAAAAATGATGTCTTCAGTCACAGAGCTGCAGGTTCAAAGTTCAAATAACGAGAGAGAGAGAGAGAGAGAGAGAGAGAGAGAGATTTTTTCATGTATTTTGTCAATTTTGTTTTCATTTAATCGCGGTTTTTTTCTCTTCACAAAACACACAAGTGTTCACAATCTAAAGTATAAATAATAATAATCTAAATTAAAACTGTTTAGTCTTATTGTGTTATTTATAACTTCTTATTCAGCTTCTTCTTTCTACGATCAAATTCTATTTACTTTTTGACATTTAACCAAAACCACCGGCTTCCTCTAATCGTAAAGGACATTAAACACGTTTTTAAGTGTCTTAAGTGTCTTTTTAGAATAAAATCCTCCAGCTCAACACGGAGGGAAACAGAGAGAGGAGATTTTGTATTAAAATAACTGAAAGTTTGAAAGGATCTAACAGGAGGAAAGATTCCAGCAAACAAAAAGCTGTTCCCAGAAGGACACCCGGTCATTGTTTTAAACCCCGAACTTCCCTTTAGACAAAGTGTTTTAGTATCATGAACCTAAACAGTATTAAATTAATTTGGAATGTTCAATTTATGTTAGATTTTCTGGTACGTGGCAAATTCCACTGTGAACACAATGATCTCACTTTAACACGTCCTTGGTCACTAACTCAAAGTGCATAAATCAAGCACATAAATCAAGTGCATAAATAAAGTACACAAATAACTATAGTGGTAGCTCTTTACGTTCTCTCTTTGTGTTAGCTCAAATGCACATGTGGCGGCTACGGACACTCATCCCATACAGTACTGGAAAACAACAAACGCTCCACCGGTTCATCCCTTGAAACAAAGGATTCCACTTCCTGTTTTGCTCTAGACGTCTCGCTGGCTTCCCTAGGGCCCTCTAGTGGCTTTAGTGGTGACAATACCTTTCCCACTGGGTTACATATACCATTTAAAATTAAACAAATTGGTACAATTTAGAACTCAAACTAAAATGATTTGTTTGCTGAAGTAAGAGACTCTCAACAAAATCTAAGAAACGATAGATCAGAGAGTGATTTCCATGTTTTGTCTTCCTATTTTTACAGTTTTAATTCCCCTGTTTTTGGTCTCCACCGCCTCCTGAGGGAGTTATCTGTCTCTGGCTGCTAAATGCTCCAAACAGGTGAACTTCCATCCACCAGTTTTTATTCGCAATTCCAATATAATCACAAGAAAAAAAAACACAGACTGTAAAAGAAGTAGATATAGTCATGGTGATGTCCCTCATCGTTCGTCAATTTTGTGGTCGCCATCTTGGATTATGGCCGTCGCCATGTTGTTGTTTTTTGCGAGAGATGAATGGAATGCAGTGGATGCTTTAGGGCCCCGCCCTAAAGCATCCACTGCTTTATGGTCTGTTTGACTCTAAATGACCATAATTTACTAAATGAACATCATGCTGTATTGAAGAAGACTTGAAACTAGAGATTGAGACATAAACTCATGTTTACAATATTTACTGAGGGAATAGATCTGATCTAACTAGCACAAATAAATCTGCCCTATTTGGAAACCAGATCTAAATCTTTCATGAATCATATCACAATGATCACATCATTAATAATACTCACATTAGACTCATATTCATCTCATAATTCATCTGTTAGATGTGTTAACTGTTAGATTGATGACATTCGCATCATGAAGGAGTGACTTGAGATATTGTTAACTGTGTTTGTATTGAGCATATCTTTTTGTTTTCTGTTTATTGCTATTTTTTAACCCTTCGTCCACTGAGCCCGCGGTTTCGCGTGGTGACACTTGAAACGTTTCTCTAAGTTTCTAAAATATTCACAGCACCCCGATAATACATCGTAAAAATATAATTTTACGTCTGGCGGAAAGAGACGGCTTCCTGCTTCCGGGTGCCTGCCCAGGCAGAGCCCAGCATAATTTTAACATCATCAAGCAAGCGAAAGGGCAGCAGTGTGTCATCTGACGCTGAAAAAATAAAAATAAAAATCCTTCTCTGTGATTAGTTGAGTCATATGTCCGTCGCCATTTCGTGAACTAAACAACCAATGTACACTCAGAAAAATCTCAAAAGGACAACCCACTTGTACAGCATGTACACATGCTACAGTTTACAATCTACATCATGACGACAAAGAGATTCAACACGGAGGAATGATTCTGGAGAGCAGCGAGGAGGAGGACGACGCGTCGTCGTCAGAGCTCGAAGGCTTTAGTTCTTCTGAGGAAGATGGGTAAGTGTAGTTACTAAACTTTGTTACGTGTCTGTAAGGCTGCATGGTGCAAACTAGTAATGTGTGCAAACTAGTAATGTGTACAAACTAGTAATGTGTACACTGCAGGAGAGCACGAGAGCCAGCCACGCGGTGCACACTGCTGTTCACGTTACTACGTCATGATCTAAGTAATGTTTATACACAGTCTGCTTTGTACAACACTCTGCTTCACGTTACTACCACTAATATTTATACATCCAATGCGGAGCACTATGCTAAAATTACTACCACAGTCATGATCTGAATAATATTTGCACATCCAATGTGGAGCATTCTGCTCAATCGTTACGTCATCTTTCTTTCAACTGACTAGTCTTCATTTATTTTACAGAGAGGAGCACCAGCCGCCCCGACCAGCCTGGCCAGCAAAGAGGCAGCGTGTTGGACGGCAACTACCACGACCAGCAAAGAGGCAGCGTGTTGGACGGCAACTAAAAACACCATCTCCAGCAAACAGGGCGCGTGCTGCCCGGTGACTGCTTTCACCTCAGGCCAGATCAAGAAAGACAGCAGCACGTGCACCACCTGCACCTACGCTGTCCTGGAGGACGGATGAAGACCCGGACACTGCTCCCCCGTCATCAAGTTCCAGCCCGGACACCAGGTCCACATGTCAGTGCCACAGCAACACCCATTGAACTCTTCAAACTGTTCTTCCAACTAAGTCCACGGTGGGTCGCAGGGTTTGCGAGCTTTGCAGCATGAAGAAAGTGAGCAAAGACACGGCGTGGAAGTGCGAGGCGTGTAACGTTCCCCTCTGCCTGCAGCTGAACAGAAACTGTTTCCATGACTGGCATGCCATGGCATGAGGATATGCCATTGAAGCATATATACTTGTATATTGTAAATGGTCTAGTCTTTGTTCTGTTTTATATTTCTGAATATATATTCTGTACATATTTTCTTTTTTTTTTATAATACATATTTTTATTTAAAAAAAAAAAAATTGTTGTGATGGTCATTTTTCATTTGCACACACTCCATGAAGCTTTATCTGCACTATGAAGTAATTTCTCAGTCCCATTTTTATCATTTTGGTGAAAGCTGTGAAAGACCATATTTCTACTCAAAAAACGATAATAAAAACTTTAGTTTTAGACATTTATTTACATGTATCTAACATTTTATTCATATATTTCACTGCTTTTGTGAACCTAAAACCTTTGGTAAACCAATTGCCATCACCTAAACAGAGTCACCACCTGAGTAAAGTTAGGTTTTTTCAAGCGATATGAAGAATTTCCAAAAATCGAGATTCCATTTTTCAGCTTTAGTGTCATATTATAAAGTTTTTTTCTTTACACTTTTGCCTTATGACAATGGTGCCTCATTATATAGATAGCTGAGATTGTTCTGCAATTTATGATGTAAAACATGGGTATATATCTTATATGCAAGTGCCTTAAAAGGTGAATCTAAGAAAATTATGTCAAATCGAGAAAATCGACTGAAAATGACCTCCAGTGTGCAGTGAGTTAACTTGCACTCTTTATATTTTCACTTTTTCTTACTTTGAACTACTGTTCAACAATTTCCCATTTGGGTGAAATAAAGTTCTATCCTGTTTATGTTTAATGCAAACGTATCTTTTGAAATCAATTGACTTCTCACATAATCCCTGTAAATGCAGAAAATAGCAGTTATAGTATCTTTCTTTTGAAACGCCTGACTTTGTGTCTTTCTAACATCCGACACAGAACCCAATAAAGGTGACCGAGGCATTCAAATAATCACTCAACACACGTTTTTGAACATTAAAATCCATTTAAAGACTGAGAAAGTTACAAATCTGCAAATTTTTTACACTCAGTTGTTCAATGTTTCTCGGCTAAAAACCCCAAAGAGGAAATGCTCGTCTCTTCGTTGTGTTTCTTGTGCAGCGCTGATGTCAGCCGTCCTCTGGGTGTTCAGCTCTAAACCAACACTGATTAATAATTTATGGATCATCCCATTATGCCACTTTACACAGTTCAAAGGCGCCGCATGTGTATCCCAATTTGTTCACTCTGGTATAAAGACACGCTCGGCCTTTTTGCATCAGTATTCCTCTTATAAATGGAATTTGGGACGGTCTGTCCTCACATCAGCGGATAACGAAGATTGGGGCGCTCCCTCCTCCTCTTCATCCTCCTCCTCTTCCTCCTCCATCTCAGCCTCGGGGCTTTGATGTGTCTCGTGATGCTTCTGAGGAAAGCAGACATGAAATACAGTCACAGTACATCCAGAGAAGGAGGACTCGGTTTGTGAAGAGGGTTTTTAACACGTGTTCATAAAAAGAAACAAACAAAAGACTCATATTGAACCACGGTATTCTGCAAAGAAAAAAATATGTAACATTTCTGCATCTACAAAAAATAAATAAATGACGAGACAAGGTTTATATATGTTGTCGAGTTGTGTACTTACAATATCCCAAATGTTTCCAACCAATGTTCAAACCTCGTTTCATTCACGAGTTGCTTTATTAACCTCTGGGGAAACAATGGAGGACAAGAAAGTACGTTCACTATTGTTTGTATTGATTGGATTTAATCAGCTATGGAACGTTAGCTCCAGCAGCTGTCATTGACTCATTTAATGTATGAGTTGGGCAATGTCAGCTAACGTAGCGTTGCTTGCACATTTTGTTGCAACGTGAAAACCTAACCTGGAGCTAACATTAGCATAGCACGTTAGCACAGCATTCTATCTTTATCGCTTTAACCTTTTTTCCCTGTTCAACCTCCTGGATTTATCCTTTATCACTCATTGACAACCCTTCTGTCTGCTTCACATCAACACAACTACCGTAAAAGTCGGGTTACAAGCCGCTACTACGTTCTGTCGGTGTCCCCGCTAGCAGAAGTGTGTAGCATGCCGTGAACTTACATTTACATTGAGATCGGTCGACCAATGACAGTTCTCTCTACAGTCAGAGCTTGCGCAAGAAGGTGGAACGTGAGGGAGATACCATTTCCAAAACTTGTAAGGGGGTAATAACTATTTTCCCGGACGTAGCAAAATCCCGGACGTACCATTTCCAAAACTTGTAAGGGGGTAATAACTATTTTCCCGGACGAAGCAAAATCCCGGACGTTTTTGGAATCCCTGCCGGACGATTTTTTTAGGTCTCGAAAAGAGGACGTCTGGTCACCCTAGATAATAATCCCCAATAAATATCAAGAATAGTGCTGGTGCAGCCATAAAACTCTGCCGTATTTGGTTTTAATATTTTACTCAGTGTAAACATCATATAGTTAATGCAGAATAATAATGATACTCTTGGAATAAAATGATTAAAACAACCATGTAGCTACTTAATGTACAGTAAAAGTAAAACAAGTTTATTTTGAACGCCTCATTACTAGTTTCTCAACATGAATGACATTTATGTTGTTTTTAAATCAAAATAAATATTTTAAGTGGCACCTGAACCATCAGAAATCTTTTTTTTTTTTTGTGAACGAACAAAAGGTGTCTTCCTTGAAAAGAATAAAGGTTAAAAGGATAAACTTTTTCTTTCTTTTTTTTTACAAAAATTCAAAGATTGACAACAACAACAACAAAGCAACAGGAGGTAAGCTAAGAAACACAGCATCAGCATCCTGGTGAAAGGAGGCTGAGCTGCATTAAATGTCACTGCGTACATCTGCTTTCTCACAAATGACTATTGATCGTGAGCCTGACGCACTCAGCCCAAAACCCCTTTATTTACAGCTTTTGGTTTCCAAGCTGTTTTTAGGGCGATAACGCTTTTGTTTGGCCGTCGCTTGCTGCTGCTTCTGGCTCGCCACTTGTTTTTTTTGTGTGTGTGTGTGAATCCCTCCACATCGCCAGCATCCGGACAGATATGTACAGTCTCCCTGCCTGTCTCATTTCAATTGGCCTCCATCTGTTTTGTCTATCCATGAAAAGGTCTATTATGATCCTCTGCTCTTTGTACAAATGGACGACTAAGCCGATAGGGACCCCAACCCCCCCCTGAAACATTAGCCCTGGATTCCAAGGAGCTCGTCCTGCTCCTACTTTAATTATCCGGCGCCAGGCGGAGGGATTCTTAATTTTAACGAGTTTTTAAAAGGCTCCGTCTTTAGATTCACTGCAGAAAAGAATCGGAGAGGGCGGGAGGGAGGGGTCTTTATTAACCCTACAGTGACTAGCTAATGTGATTGAAGTGGAACCACCTGGTGGAGGGGTGGGGGGTTGGACTGTATAGTCAGCTGCCACTGAAGGCAGGCGAGCAGGGAGGACCAGGTGCTGCGCTCCAGCCTCTTTAATTGTTGCCATGAAATAGCTTGCTTCAGTGCACAGTACGGCTTGGGGCTAGGCTTTTAAAAAAAGCTGTTGCTGCTAGCTAGCACACTGGAGTCCATTTTCTTTCAAGTTATGTGTTCATCCATGGGCCACCGGGCCTTTTGCTCAGCAGCGCCACGCCTCTGGAACAGTCTCCCTGACGACCTAAGGGCAACTCAGACACTGAACTCTTTTAAGACTGGCCTAAAAAACTTTTTATTCAGGAAGGCATTTTTTTTACCATGTGTTGATTCATTGTCAGCTATTATTTTTATTTTTTTATTGGGGGTTGCTTTAACTATGTTTTTATTTGTTTTACTATATATTGGCTCTGTCACACTCTTTTGAAAGAAAAGTGCGTTTAAAAATGAAATGTATTATTATTATTAAGTCAATGACTGGGTTTATTAGGGCCCGAGCACTGACGTAGTCAGAGTGGAGGACCTATTGTTATTCAAATGTTTATTATTAGGGCCCGAGCACTGACGTAGTCAGAGCCGAGGACCTATTGTTATTCAAATGTTTATTAGGGCTCGAGCACTGACGTAGTCAGAGCGGAGGACCTATTGTAATCGTAATGTTTATTATTATTATTTGTAATATTTGTCTGCATTAAGTGGGGAAAAACCTTGGGAGAAACCTACATTATTCAAAATTTCCACACCTATCTGAGTCGGCGAAAATTCCAATTTTATTTAGGTGACGTTTTGTGTGATTTCTCCCTTTTTTTCAATGTATTTCTAGTATATATTTATATCTGTATATATATTTATTTACATATGTAGTGTATATGTATTTTTTATATATATAAAAAATATATATACACTACCGTTCAAAAGTTTGGGGTCACCCAGACAAATTTTCAGTTTCTTCGCAATTTCTGGCATTGGATTAGCCTTCATTTCTAAGAACAAGAATAGACTGGTGAGTTTCACATGAAAGTTCTCTTTTTCTGGCCATTTTGAGAGTATAATCGAACCCACAAATGTGATGCTCCAGATACTCAGCTGTGAGCGGGACCTCGCTCCAGCACGTCGGGGGTCGTCGAAGGGTTGCCAGCTCGTTCGTTCGCCCGCCAGGCGGAGGTTCTCGGTGGGGCAAGCCGGCGCCCCGCCGGCGCCCCGCCGGCGCCCCAGACGTGCTGGAGCGAGGGCCCGCTCACAACTGTGATCAGCTTTCATTTATATATATATTTTATATATACTGTATATCTTTTATTTATATTTATATTAAAATGGACATGCTCATACGTTTTTACTCCGGGACATTCAACAGTTCAAAAAGTATCAAAACTGCCTGTTTCACTATCTTAAGTATTTGACCAAAAAAATGGATCTGCACCAAAATAAATCTCTTTTTAGCTCTACTTTTGGTCTCCACCACCTCGGGAGGGGACCAGCTGTCTCTTTAGCTGGTAAATGCTCTACGCTGTCCACCAGCTGGTCTCTAACTGGGATCAGGTCGTGCTCAGTGGGCATCAAACAATTGGATGTTGGTTTTTAAGCCATTTTGACCGTCACATCTTGTTTTTTATGCCCATGCGCCAGCAGTAGCCGCGGCCGGAGGCGTTAGGTTTTCAGGTTGTTCATCCAATGGATTTGATTTTGGTGGTCAAAGGTCCCATTCTCAAGAAGCAATATCTCAGGAGCGCCTTGAGGGGATTTCTTCCAATTTGGCACAAACATTCACTAGGACCCCAGAATGACCTGATTATAATTTGGTGGTCAAAGGTCACTGTGACCTCACAAAACCTGACCTTTATGGCCATAACTCAAGAATTCATATGTTATTTAGGACAATTTCACTCAATATCTAATGGGATACAATAATTTTAGACAGATGTAAACTGACGCTTGACTGGTTGCCAGAGGCGTACAACCGTGAGGTGTCATTCTGGTTTGAAACCAGAAGAGACCATATTGACGATACTGAGAAGGTGCATCTGTAATTCACATTTAATCTGATATTAGTTGACATAATGTAATTTGATACATTATAAAATGATAAAAATGTAGCTGCTTTAAGAACAATCCGTCACTTTCTGTTTTTAATTTGATAAAACCTGTAATTTTGAATGCTATTCTTCACTGCCTTCATGTCTTTTCTCGTGTGTCTGTTATTTTATGACGAAAACTGACCTGCTGAATCGGCCACCAGTAGTTTTGTGGTATAATGTATGTGCTCCTCCAGTATGGATTCAGTTTGAAGAGCGTTGTGCTCGGACAGACCGTAGATGTAACACAATCTCCCTGAGACTGCGGCCGCAGATGGAGCTGAAGCATCGAGGAGGATCAGTGGGACGAAATGCTGAGTGCTGCTGCGTTCAGGGACCTCCAACCTCCCCCTGCTGCGTTCAGGGACCTCCAGCCTCCCACTGCACCGGCTGCCAGGTAACCGTCCACAGGGCCGGGCTGACCTAATATCCTGGGGGGGGTTCTACTTACAGAGAACACAACAACACGAGAATGTTTTGGAGGCATCGTAACCTTTTAGTGTGAAAGCAAAAGAGTATGTGAGTGTCATCATACTACTAATGTACTAATACCAGTACCAATACAGAATCAGAATCACAAGTAGTTGTATTGTATTAATATGCTTGGAAGTCCATTCGCAAGTTAATAGTCATTACAATATTAAAAAAAAACATGTTCAGTTAACAATTAAATCTAAACGGAGAAATACAGAATGTTTAGAGTGGGATATGAATTGTGGTATATGTATAAAGGTAATAAATACAATAAATAACCATAAAGACATGACCAACGGCTCTAGGATGTTGTGATTAGTCTTTCGTGGCTTTTGCTTGAGACGGCACGAGATGTAAACGTTAATGGCGTCCGCCACTGCTGAGCGGTAGGGCGCTCGACTCGCTCTTTTAGGATTTCCCATTCGCAAAAGTCTTCAGGAAGTCGCCCCCTGATGATCAGTAGAGAGAATGCAGGTTTTTAAGACACTTCACTCGGCAGTTTCCACCTGAAACCCCACAAAGCTCCACTTTAATTTACATTTAAACCTTTTCAGGGCGTCTCTTCGTCGTATTCTCTCTGAAATCTGCAGAATTTTTTAAAAGCTGCTCTCCAGAGCCCTTCATGACAGAAGTGAAATAAATAATTAATTTCCCCCGCCTGCCGTGTCCTCGTGTGTCACACATGAAAGCATTTAATCAGAGAGTGCAGCAGCAAAAAAAGAAAAGAAAAGACGAACAAAAGGAGAATAACAAAACTGGAATTGAACTTTAAATCCTCAGTACGACCACCGAGGTGTCCGTCGGTAATCTGATTTCCGACTGCCTTTGAAGGGGAACGTATCTCTAGAACGTATCTCTAGAACTTCTCTCCATCCGACGGCCCTTCGGGAGAACAAAGGGCTCGGCGCTAATGCAGCGCTAACCAAGCGCCTGCTCTCTCCATTGAGCGAGGTGCCAAGACGCGCAGGCTTTTAGCGCCGCCGCCGCGCCGCGAGGGAATCGTCTTCAAAGCCTAATGCGGAGTGAGTCATCGCACTAAGCCCTTTAATTCAGCCCCCTTTGGTTAATTATGTGCGATTGTGTTTTACCTGTCTGAGCCGGCGTCAACAATACAAATTAAAAAGGGTTTTAGTGATCAGCCTGAAAAGCACAACGGCTCAGATAAACCTCGCCAAACACCGACAACCATCAGGTGGCCGACCCTCTGCCGGGTGTCACCCTCTTGTTGCTGTTTTGTTGTTGTTATTTATTTACAGGAGATGAGATGAGTGGGGTTTGGGAGTGATTTGGCACCGGCACGGTGGCATCCAGCGGAGCGCCCGGTGCAGCCAGCCAGCGGACAAGAGGAGGGAGGGGAGCGAAGTGGCCATCTGTGGGACAGACATGGTAGACGTCTCCCGGCTCGTCTGTTTCTGTCTCAAGTGGTGCCAGGAAGTGACGGCACGGCGCCAAAAGAACGGAGGTTCCTCAAATGTTCCACTCGGGGCTCTAGAGGCACGTGAGACGTGGATGTAGGCATCGTGACGTCACCCGGTGGTTTGTGGGACTGTCGTTTTGAAGCCTGGAGTTCGGGGATTTCCCCGTCCACCATTTTTTGTTGTTGTTTGTTTTGCAACCGGTAAAAAGAAGTTACCATACCAACGGCTCATATTTGGTAATGAGGTAGGGACGGACATCGATTTCAGTACGTCTTAATTGACAAAAGTTGTAAATGTTTATATATATATAAAAGAAACAATTAATGAGCAACTTATATTACATAGATGAAGATATATTCAAGTTTATAATACGGGTAGATGAAATCAAGCATTCTGATTGGTTGAGAGTGAGTCACAGGGTGTACTTTATTGAGCCATAATGTACTGTACGCCTGTTTACATTTACCAGAGTGTTCCATATCAGTAGTATACTGTATAAATAACAGGTAGATTTTGCGTGACCATTAGTTGTCATTTCAAGTAAACATATTTCGTGTAAACTTTGATATTTTGGGGCAGTGGTGAATAATGGGGGCAAGGGGAGAGGAGAGCAGACTAATAAGCGGGGAGCGAGTGCGTAAAACTGGAAACTAAGATGAGGAATGAAAAGGGTTTGTTCATAACATCGTGATGATTTCCAGTGAGAGATAATTGCCGTCGTGGTAATCGTGGTAATTTCCCGACGCGAGGCAAGTTCTCTAAACATCATGAAGGGGAATAAAGTGACGGAGAAAAGACGGACAGAGAAGCAGCGAGAGCACTTCTTTACATCGGTGGCTGAGTGGGCAAGCAGGGTGGAGGATGAATGCCACTCAGCCTATCATCCCACAGCAATTTGAATGAATGAGATGGTGCGTGATCTAGCTAGGCTAACAAACATGATGTTCCCAATGCTGTTTGTATGTTGCAACAGCCACACATACGGGACTATTTTTAATTGTTTTAATTTTCTCTATCGCTGAAATGCGGGACTATTTTCTCTATTGCTGAAATGCGATACACAACGTTTGGTGGCTACAACTTTTTTGTGCTGAAAGGCAGCTTACTATTTACTTACTATTTATAATAGTTTATACTGTAGTGTTTTTTTAAGCTTAGTTTGTCACATCTAGACTTTGCACAGTGTAAGAAATTGTTTGTGTACATTACAATGCATGAAATATGATAATTAATAAGGGATATTATTATTATGAATGTGTAATTGTATGCATATGAAGGTTACTGTTTTTATTAATGATTAATGTGTGAATGGATTTTAAAACAACATTTGCATAGTGCATGTGGATGCCGGTGGACTGTTTTAGACTTTATGAAGCAGCAGACAACCCGGTCTGTAAAAGAAGACTAGCTCCGCCCCTGAAGCTGCAGGCCAGAGAACATGGAGTTTGTTGGAAAAGGTGTGAAAGTAGTACTTTTAACCAGTAGGAAGGGCTTTAAGCTCCGTGAGTGATAGTATGAACTAACCCACGCGCGGGAGAGGAGGGTCTTTCTCTCCGGTGACGCGAGCGAAGCGGACGTGCGGGTCAGTAGAGTCCGCTGAGGAAGGAGGGACCCGATCGACATGCATAAGCTGTTTTTGTGATCATTCTTTTATTAAATACTTTTTAATTATAAATGAAGCTATAGCGTAAGTTCAGACAGGAAGACAACCCCCTCACACCAGGGGGGCCCTCACTCATACCGTCCCTCACCAGCAGCACGCACGTCATACCGGATGTCCCTGTCAGGAGCGTCAGAAGTGTCAGACTCTACCAGCTGTTCAGCAGCCGGGTGCGCCCAGCCATTAGCGCAGAGTCACGCCCTCCTCGCTATCCTATCAGCTCACTGCTATCTCCTTTAAATGTTCTCCTTCTCCGCCTCTAGCGTCCTGCTGCCGTCTCATGCGACCCGCCGCCTCCCCAGCATCATCCACCTTCTCAGATTCAGCACCCCATCGGCATCTCCAGCAACTCCAGCAGAACCTCAGCCACCACCACCAGTGTCTGGACTCCCCGGGGGGGATCTACAGATTGCTGCCGCTCAGGGCAAACACAGTGCGATCTCAATCTCCTCGCGGAGTTCATGCGCCAAATAAATTCTGTGTAACCATGGACTCATTATCGGCATAATAAACATTAACTACTAATCACCCACTGTCTCTCCTGATTGAACTGATCAAATCCTGGACCTTTACTTCCCATGACCACCCGGGATTTTTATGAATAATCTTCAATTCTTACTAAAATAATGTACTGTTCAAGGGTTTGCCGGCCCTCTGCTACGCGTCGGGCCTAACAACACCCTTGAACTGTACATTATTGACGATACAGTACTGCCTCTCGTACCTTATTGCTTAAATACGACTCCGGTAGCGTACATTCAACCTGTGTGTATTTCTTTCTTTTTTTACTGATTTATGGCATTTTAACTGTCTTATTCTGCACAAATACACGTTTGAGTTGTCTCTCCTCACCATCAGGGCGCCAGTGACAGAAGGTGGAAGTTCATGACTCTCTTCCCCCCTTTCAGTGAAAACCAGTGATCCATCCCATGATGCACCGCGGCGCGCATTAAAAACCCAGCAGAGCGACGCAGACCTGTAACTTCAGGAGGAGCAGAATGCTGATGTAGAGCGAGAGAATGTCCCCGAGGTTCAATTACCGAGCCGCCACAAGTCCTCTCAGCCTTCATTAGCAGACACTCTCTCCTCCAGAGCCGCCGGAGGTTTCTCTGCATTGTGCCGAACCTCAGTGGAGAAGCTCTAATGATCACGTGATCATCACATGATCACACCAAGCTTCACTCAGAGCTCGTGAGGCACTGCTTTGTGCTGTTATGTAGTCTGTTAATATGGTGAGGAGGAGGAGGATCAGGAAGAGGAGGAGGAGGTGGAGGAGGAGGGGGAGGTGGAGGATGAGGAGGAGGAGGAGTGGTGCTGATGCTGGTGGTGATGGTGGTGATGCTGGTGATAATGGTGGTGGTGGTGCTTTCCGTCTCGTTTAGCAGCATCAGGCCTCGTCTCTGTTATAGCGCCGTCTTAATTTCTTAAACCCTCGACGCAGATTAAAATGTAATCTGCTCACTTATTTGATTTAGTGGAGAGAAACTAGATTCCGGCTTCTCTCAGCGCCGAGACCTCTCTTCTTACACAGTCTGTGAGACGAATACCAAAAGAAAACCAGAAAGGTCTCTCCAGTGTAAAGTCACTCTTTGCCCATCAGAGGAGTCTCATGGTCTCTGGGCTCGTGGTCTCTGGACTCGTTGGCTCTGGATTCATGGTCTCTGGACTCGTTGGCTCTGGACTCGTGGTCTCTGGATTTGTTGTCTCTGTACTCGTTGGCTCTAGACTCGTGGTCTCTGGACTCGTTGGCTCTGGACTCGTGGTCTCTGGACTCGTGGTCTCTGGATTCGTGGTCTCTGGACTCGTGGTCTCCGGACTCATTGACTCTGGACTCGTAGTCTCTGGACTCGTTGGCTCCGGATTCATTGGCTCCGGACTCGTTGGCTCCAGACTCGTAGTCTCCGGAGTCGTGGTCTTTGGACTCGTTGGGTCTGGATTCGTTGGCTCTGGATTCCTGGATGTCTGGATTTGTTGTCTCTGGACTCGTTGGCTCTGGACTAGTGGTCTTTGGACTCGTGGTCTCTTGACTCGTGGTCTCTGGACTCGTGGTCTCCAGAGTCGTGGTCTTTGGACTCGTGGTCTCCGGACTCGTTGGATCCGGACTCGTGGTCTCTGGACTCGTTGGCTCTTGACTCGTGGTCTATGGACTCGTGGTCATTGGATTTGTGGTCTATGGACTCGTTGGCTCTGGACTCGTCGTCTCTGGACTCGTTGGCTCCGGACTCGTTGGCACCGGACCCGTGGTCTCCGGAGTCGTGGTCTTTGGACTCGTTGGCTCTGGACTCGTTGGCTCTGGATTCCTGGTCTCTGAACTCGTTGGCTCCGGACTCGTTGGCTCCGGACTCGTTGGCTCTGGATTTGTGGTCTCTGGATTTATTGGCTCTGGACTCGTTGGCTCTAAGCTTGTTGGCTCCGGACCCGTGGCCTCCGGAGTCGTGGTCTTTGGACTCGTTGGCTCTGGACTCGTTGGCTCTGGATTCCTGGTCTCTGAACTCGTTGGCTCCGGACTCGTTGGCTCTGGATTTTGTGGTCTCTGGATTTATTGGCTCTGGACTCGTTGGCTCTGAGCTCGTTGGCTCCGGAATCGTTGGCTCCGGAGTCGTGGTCTTTGGACTCGTTGGCTCTGGACTCATTGGCTCTGGATTTGTTGTCTCTGGACCTGTTGGCTCTGGACTCGTTGTCTCTGGACTCGTTGGCTCTGGACTTGTGTGGTCTCTGGACTTGTGGTCTCCGGACTCGTGGTCTCCGGACTCGTTGACTCTGGACTCGTTGGATCCAGACTAGTGGTCTCTGGACTCATGATCTCTGGATTCGTGGTCTCTGGACTCGTTTGGCTCTGGACTCGTAGGCTCTGGATTCCTGGTCTCTGGATTCCCGGTCTCTGAACTCGTTGGCTCCGGACTCGTTGGCTCTGGACTCGTTGGCTCCGGGCTTGTGGTCTCTGGAGTCATGGTCTCTGGACTCGTTGGCTCTTGAATCATGGTCTCTGGATTCGTGGTCTCCGGACTCGTTGACTCTGGACTCGTTGGCTCTGGACTCGTTGCCTCTGCATTCCTGGTCTCTGAACTCGTTGGCTCCGGACTCGTTGGCTCTGGACTCGTGGTCTCTGGACTCGTGGTCTCATTCCCGCCTGCTGGATGAGCAGCCCCAGTCTGTGAGGGACTTCTCGTCATGGTCTGCCATCGCAGTAATCCCCCTCGCCTGCAGCTCCATTAGGCAATGAAACAAGTTGTCCAACTGTGGGGGTCCGGAGAGGAGGGGGGACTGGAGGGGGGTCTGGAGGGGAGGGGGGTAATCCGGCTGCGGCTCCGTGGTGGAAAAGGCCTCAGCTGCTGTGTCAAAAACCTTTTCAAACCGCTGTCACTTCACGGGGACTTCAGACGGGCCCTCCAGCTACAGCACCGAGGTGCCGTAATGTTTCTATTACCGAGTCAGTCATTGTTCAGGGTTTTGACAGCAGAGATTTGAACCGTCTGGCTTTACAATTAAACATTTTAGGATCGTCTGAAGCTGATTTTATTATATATCGGTTTCTTATATACACATTAAAATCTATTACACGTCTGTCCGTCATGACAGAGGGACCCCTCATTCGGGGGGGGGGGGATTGTGTGATTCTCTGTATTCTTATCATGAGTCCACCTTAATCATTTTCTACAATAATGATATGTATGGTGTACTAATAACACTGTCATATAATTATCAGTGCTTTCAACACATCCATAAGTTTCTTAAGCGCTAAATAAACATTACATACAGCACAGCATGCAGCGGGTGATAGTCTATGCATACTGTATGCAAACTGTATGGATAGACTATGTGAGACGGTCAATCAGCTCCTGAAGCAGGTGTCTCCTGAAGCAGCTGACGGGTACCGGCAGGCCAGAAGGGCTGCAGCTGTGGTTGTCGCGGATGCTAAAACTCGGGCATGGGAGGAGTTCGGGGAGACCATGGAGAAGGACTTTCGGTTGGCCTCAAGGAGGTTCTGGCAAACTATTCGGCAGCTCAGGAAGGGAAAGCAGGGCCTACCCCAGGCTGTTCTCAGCGTGGGGGGGGGGGGGGAACTGCTGACCCGGACTGTAGACATCGTCGGGCGGTGGAAAGAGCACTTTGAGGAACTCCTAAACCCGGCCAACATGTCCCCTGGAGAGGGGGCAGCGCCTGAAGTCCTTGGGGTGGTTGCACCCATATCCCTGGCAGAGGTCACTAAGGTAGTCAAAAAGCTCCTTGGTGGCAAGGCGCCGGGGGTGGATGAGATCCGCTCTGAGATGCTGAAGGCGCTGGACATTGTTTGGCTGTCTTGGCTGACACGCCTTTGCAGTGTCGCATGGGGGTCGGGAACAGTATCCATGGACTGGCAGACCGGGGTGGTGGTTCCCATCTTCAAGAAGGGGGACCGGAGAGTGTGCTCGAACTATCGTGGTATCACACTGCTCAGCCTCCCGGGAAAGCTTATGCCAGGGTGCTGGAAAGGAGGCTCCGACCGCTTGTCGAACCTCAGATTCAAGACGAACAGTGTGGATTCCGTCCCGGCCGTGGAACAGTGGACCAGCTCTTTACCCTCGCAAGACTACTGGAGGGGTCCTGGGAGTTCGCCCAACCAGTCTACATGTGCTTTGTACACTTGGAGAAGGCTTTCGACCGGGTCCCTCGGGGGGTTTTGTGGGGGGTGCTGCGGGAGTATGGGGTGCCGGACCCGTTGGCACGGGCCATCTGGTCTCTGTACGCCTGCAGTAGGAGCTGTGTTCGTATCCTCGGTAGTAAGTCAGACACGTTCCCAGTGGGTGTTGGTCTCCGCCAGGGCTGCCCTTTATCACCGGTCCTGTTCGTGACTTTCACGGACAGGATATCTAGGCGCAGCCAGGGGGCGGAGAGGATCCGGTTCGGGAGTCTCGGGATCGCATCTCTGCTGTTTGCAGATGATGCGGTCCTGTTTGCCTCCTCGGACCGTGACCTCCAGCATTCACTGGAGCATTTTGCAGCCGAGTGTGAAGCGGCAGGGATGAGAGTTAGCACCTCCAAATCTGAGGCCATGGTGCTCTGCCGGAAACCGGTGGACTGCTCCCTCCAGGTGGGACAAACTGCCTACCCCAAGCGAAGGAGTTCAAGTACCTCTTGTTCTTGTTCACGAGTGAGGGTAAGGTGGAGCGTGAGATCGATAGGCGGATCGGTGCGGCTGCAGCAGTAAAACAGGCGCCGTACCGGTCCGTCTTGGTGAAGAGGGAGCTGAGCCGGAAGGCGAAGCTCTCCATTTACTGGTCGGTCTACGTTCCAACCCTCACCTATGGTCACGAACTCTGGATCGTGACCGAAAGAACGAGGTCTCGGATACAAGCGGCCAAAATGAGCTTCCTCCGTAGGGTGGCCGGGCTCAGCCTTGGAGATAGGGTAAGGAGCTTGGACATCAGGAGGGAGCTTGGAGTCGAGTCGCTGCTCCTTCGTGTCGAAAGGAGTCAGCTGAGGTGGTTCGGGCATCTAGTCAGGATGCCTCCTGGACGCCTCCCATTAGAGGTTTTTTAGAGGTCCAACTGGTAGGAGACCCCGGGGAAGACCGAGGACACGCTGGAGGGATTATATCTCCCGGCTGGCCTTGGAACGCCTCGTGATCCCCCAGGATGAGCTGGAAAGTGTTGCGGGTGAGAGGGAAGGGTTGGTCTGCTGAACCTGCTGCCACCGCGACCCGACTCCGGATAAGCGGCCGAAAATGGATGGATGGATGGATATATATATATATATATTGTGATGTCTTGAGAGGTCGGGATTGTGAGGTGAGGCGTGGGTGCAGATCAAGACGACACACAGTGGTTTCTTTAACTCAAAGTTCTGTATTCAGATTATTCTTAACAAAAGGTAAACTTAACTCCAACTAAAGGTCGTTGTATAAAACAAGCATAAGTACTCCAGTTTTCTCCTGGTTCATTGTCTTTAACGTGATATAAGACCTCTCTTTCTTTTCCTGCGCTCCTGTCTTTTGTTCTCACTCACACCAGGGCCTTTTTGGATAGGAACCTTCCTAACTGCGTGAAATGACCCGGAAGTACCTAAGTGGCCGCCATGATAAGTGCCGGTCGAATTGTCCAAACGCAAAGGAAAGGACCTTCAATGCTTCCTAACTTAGCTCCTTTAGCATAGGAACCACTGGACCTTCCTTTACGAAAGGAGAGGAGATAATGCCGACCCACAATTCCTTGCGGCGGCAACATTTAAAGTGACGTATCATTCGGCCATTCACGAGAACAGACGATCATGACCGACAAACGCAGATCATGTAAATAACCGTTGCTATAATTTGGGAATATTTTCAACAATCTGTTAAACCTGCTGGCAAACTACAAACGTTACATCGCTGAAAACTGCTGTAAAGTGATCAAACTGCTGTAAAGTGATCAAACTGCTGTATTTGATATTCTCTCTGGTGTTGAACTTCAGCTTCAGCCCTCATTCTTTTATTTTATTTGACTTCAGTTACAGAAGCTTTAGTGAAAGAGTTAAACTGGACGAGCTCTTCAGTCTGAATCATGTTTCTGATTATCATCTTTTTAATCAACTATTTTGTCACATTACAATAAAACATATCAAGTCAACACGAGTTGTGTGATGTTTCATAAACTGTTGTCTGCATATTTTTATGATCCGATTATAATCTGCATGTAAATAAACCATAACAACATAAAGGGATATGAGACACACATATATGACACACATTGTTAGTGTGATAACGTATTTAATTCAGCATGTTTAAAACTGAACAAAGACAGTTTAGTAGCTTTGTGCTCTCTGTGAAAAATATGTTGGTTTCACTTTCATATTCCTTCGTTCATTTCTATTCCAACCTCGTTAATAAAGTAATACTATGAACCGGGTTGTTTATGTCGTTATGACACAACATGTAAGAAGACGGACGAAGTATCTAAGCTGCGCTTTTTGTAGTCCATCTTCGGAACATTGTAGTTTCACCGCGGTCTGCAGACTGACGTCACTAACATGCGCCTGCCGTCGCATCATAACTACGTCGCTTAGTGAAAGTGGAGTCGGATTTGCCAAACATCGCGGCTATCTTCTCCTAACTCCTCATGAATTCTCCTTCCCATCTTTCCTTAACCCCGTGATGTTTTCCGCAGTGGTTAAGGAAAAGTGCTTAGGGTTAGACGTTAGGAGGTAATTATTTGACTATTCGACCGCAGCCCAGCTCTTCACAGGGTAATCAGCTCCATCTCTTTCAGCTGGGCAGCAGCCTTGGGCCCGACTGCCCTGCTGATTATGGGAATTGTAGTTTATTCACCAGATGCCATGATGGATTGTAGTCCCTGCTCCAACCACTGGGAGGGGATGTACCTCCCATTGATGACACTACCTCTACATTATGACATAGGGTGACCAGACATCCTCTTTTTCCCGGACATGTCCTCTTTTCGAGACCTAAAAAATGCGTCCGGCAGGGATTCCAAAAACGTCCGGGATTTTGCCTCGTTGGATATTTGTGTTTCTCTGGGTCTCTCACAAACTAGTTATTACGCCCTTACAAGTTTTGGAAATGGTATCTCCCTTACGACTTACGTTCCACCTTCTTGCGCGAGCTTTGACTGTAGAGAGAACTGTCATTGGTCGACCGATATCAGTGTTGCCAGATGCACGATAATTATCCTCCAAATACGACCATTTTGAGCCTTTGGTACGATACTTCACCATTTCCAATCTGGCAACACTGAGCACCTTGCCACCTCCACTAGTTGCATTGTTTACAACAGCACATGACATCTGCAGCCATGCCGAAACGTAAATGTAAGTTCACGTATATTCATATGTGCTTTCTGGGGATCAATACTCAAGTCTCTTATGGATATCAAGGACCCGGATCCTTGAATCAATTACTGCAGCTACATGCCGGTGTAACAGGCCAAATTAACCCCCGCCCAGAGTATACCTGGGTATACTTTGGCCCAGGCCAGAGTATACCCGGGGGTGTAAAATAGCATAGGCCATACTATACCCCGCCAGGCCAGAGTATACCCCAGGGTGTATATTTGTAGCAATGCATAGTGCACTTTATACACTGATTGTGCAATACTGTTATCATATTTTTGTGCCTTATTTTTGTGTAATACTGTTACTATATTTTGTGTCTTATTTTTTTGTTATTTTTTTATCTTAAGTTTATTGATTTATGTTTTACCTTAAGTTTATTGTAATTCTGTGTGTTAGGAGGACCCAGCAAAATAAGCTTTTCATTGTACAGAGTAACTGTCTGTTATCTGTGCATATGACAATACAAATATCTTGAATCTTGAATCTAATGTCAGGTAATCTTGATAGTTAGCTAACGTTAGCTAGCCAGTGAAGGGGTGTGACGTTCGTTATTGCCATTCAGTCAAAACTGTCATCAGGCTATTTTTTTGCGTCATTTTTGTTGTGTCATGAAGTTGAAATTTGACTAATAATGACAACATTAGTATTGGTGTAGCGAGCTAGACAGTTTAATCAGATCTGATTCAACTAATCAACAGCTATCTTGGAATGAAAAAAAGTATGTCAGGCAGTCCAAATACACTAAAATGCTTAATAACTACACTGTAAGAAACGCACTGTGAAATTCACAGTTATTAACTGGCAGCCATTGACAAGTAACTTACTGTAAAAATAAATCACAGTAGATAACTATGAGCTAAATCACAGTAAATAACTGGCAGCCATTGACAAGTAACTTACTGTAAAAATAAATCACAGTAGATAACTATGAGCTAAATCACAGTAAATAACTGGCAGCCATTGACAAGTAACTTACTGTAAAAATAAATCACAGTAGATAACTATGAGCTAAATCACAGTAAATAACTGGCAGCCATTGACAAGTAACTTACTGTAAAAATAAATCACAGTAGATAACTATGAGCTAAATCACAGTAAATAACTGGCAGCCATTGACAAGTAACTTACTGTGAAACAAAACACAGTATATAACTAGCAGCTATTGTAAATAATAATCACAGTAAGTAACTGGCAGCCATTGACAAGTAACTTACTGTAAAAATAAATCACAGTAAAGAACTTGCAGCCAAATCACAGTACATAACTGGCAGCCATTGACAAGTAACTTACTGTGAAACAAAACACAGTATATAACTAGCAGCTATTGTAAATAATAATCACAGTAAGTAACTGGCAGCCATTGACAAGTAACTTACTGTGAAAAAAAGTCAGTTATGTTACCATGTATTGTATTTTTAAATACAGTAGCAGTGTTTTGAATGTGAAATCAAACAAAGTAATTAAAGTAGTTACTGTATTTTTGGTTACAACATATATACTGCCATAATAATAATAACTGCAAGAAGAAAGCAAACAATATATTTTAAACAATTTATTCTTAATTCTTGAACAGTAGCAAGAATAACACATTTTTCCTTTGCCAATACAAGTATACCGTGGCTTCAACAAACATAATGCACTAGGAATTTTGTCTTCTTTTGATAACCCAAAATGTCTTCTAAAATATGCATAACTGACAAGCATCTCTAAACATTTAAAATATTAGCAGTCATAAAACGATGGCTATTAATATCCCAAAACATGAATATTGCATTATTTGAAATGGTAACAAATGACAACACACTGAACAATAAGGCACTGTTTGGTAAATATTAAATAACAGGGGGAAAAAACTGATTAAATGCAGACATCAAGCTCTTGCTCTGTTATTGAATGAGGACGAGGGGAAAATTATATAGTTTGCTAATATAGCAAATATTAGCAATATTAGTCTGTTCTAACCACACCTTCCGGCATAAAAACAGGAAGTCAGTGGTAAATCTTGCTTGATTTGATTGGCTGCCTCGGTCAATTGTGACATTGACATGCTTCTTTTTTTTTTTTTTTACTTTGCGCCTGGTGCTGACAAGTTGCGAATATTTAAACTTAAATCATTTAATTTAGTGTATAATGTTATGAACCCCCACCCTCCCAACCCAAATTTCCAGGCAACCTCTGAAATGGCAGCTCATGTAGCTTTATAATAAAAAGGTACCTGAGCTGCCATTTCAGTGACTGGCATCTTGGCAGTAGGATTTAGTGTGCAACCGTGCCTTGATCATTATGGCTTTCATGTTTTTATGTCTTATGCTAAACAGGACATGATAATGTGTATTAGTAGAGGTTTTTCTCTAAAAACAAATGTTGTAAAACTTTAAAAGTACACTCTCCCTGCTCTCTGAAACATTTATTAAGGATTAATAATTTATTAATGAGGCATTTAATGAGCGATTTAGACATTCTAAATAGATCTGTCGTTTAAAATTTGGTAGACACTTACTAAGAGGGAATTCTTGGTCTGATCCAAACTATACTGTAAAGACATTAAATATGAACAGTATGGAAGGGTTAATAGCCACATATTGGTACCATTTTGTGACTAGTAGGGCAGAAAACCGCAACATCTACTGTGCCTGCACAGAGTTAAAAAATATCCCCAAGCCCTACGGCTATGCAGTTTACAATTGATATTGTTTTTAAAAAAATGTTGTGTTGTCCTAATTCATGAAAGGAAGTCCATTTACTCACAAAGCATTGTTGAGATCTTGAAGAAACAGCACATAGACACATATATATATATATATATATATATATATATATATATATATATATATATATATATATATATATATATATATATATATATATATAGGAAAAGCCATGAATAAACATGAAAAGATTAGCCACTTGCCCCGAGTTGATCAAGAGTAATGAGTCGCGGTGTCCAGACTCGACTGAAGAGACCCAACATGGTAGAGTCTCACACGGACACAAAGTTCAACCAGGGTAACTGCAATCTAATTAATTCTATCAATTAAAAAAAATTTGGTATTTTTTCAGATTCAATGACTTCAACTTTTTAAATACCTCTAAAAGAAATAACAATTATTGTTGCAAAAAAATACATTACTTAAATACTCATTGTACAAGATATCTGCCTTTGCAGTGTTTCCCCCACCGTTAGAACAGGGGGGCGGGGCGCCCCCCTGAAAAAAACCTCCGCCCCCCTGTAATTTTCTCGATAGCGCCAGATCACAAGTCGTCATTTAAGTTTCTCTTTCCTATAGAACAGGTCTACACCTTGTTCTGTTATTAAACAAACTAAACGGACGTATTATATTGATCTTATCCACACACAGCTTGTCATTTCTGTCTAAATGGTCGCGTTAACACTTCTCCTCTGCTCTGCGTCGCGCACAGCGGAGTTCCGCCATGAAGCGTACACACACGTGCGCGCAAACACAGGTGAGCGCTGAGCACACAGCAGGGGACAGAGAGCGTCGAAAAATATGTCGCGTGAAAAGCAGACCGCTATATCTGCGTTTTAAACGCTCCCAGGGTGAAGATGGCAACAGCAGCTCTCATGAGAGGAGCACCGGAGCAGCTCTCCTGAACCCGGAGCAGCTCTCCTGCTCCAGGTGAAAGAGACAAAGTGCTCGTGTCTTGTACCAACAATGAGCTGCTGGCTTCACATATTACAAAAGTACAAAGTACACGGATATAAAACTAAGTCATTAATAAATACATGGAGAAATGCCTGTACTTTCGGGTAAATGTTTACGTTACGCTGTTAACAGGTTACGCTTGTGCATGCGCGACTCGCCGACTTTTGGCTCTTTGCCAGAAGTCTCCGTGACGTCCTTTCTGCTGTGAATTGTATCAAATCTACAACCCCGTTTTAAAAAGATGTGTAGAGGAAAGCAGCTCACTGCAGCCACTAATACTGATACGACCTGATGCTCACATATCTGCACTCATTCTGTTTTGTTTGGCAAAAAAAAAAAAAGCTTATTGTTTTCCACAATGAGCTATTTAGTAGTAACTAAATATTAGTTATTTTTTGCACAGATATAACTTTATTTTCATTGTTGTAAGTGATTGCAATTTAAAAATAAAAAAATGTCTGATGGAGCAATCTGATTTACTTGAAAGTGATTGCAATTTTCTTTATTCTGTTATTTATTAAAGCACAGATGGAGTCACAAAATGAAGTTATTTACAGAAAAAGTTTGAGAACCACTGCTTTAAGTGTTTGTGTCGGTGTCGTCGTCGCCATCGCCCCCCCCCCCCCCCCCCCGAAGCTGTAAACCTAGGGGAAACACTGAAAACTATCTTCCAGTTTTATGATGTCTTCTATGTTTGCAAGAAGCTGTTGGCTCGGGCCATGAACCTGAGGATGATCCATTGAGTGAAGTTTGAGTTGTGCTTGCACCTATCATTTGCTACACTGAACTATAACACCGCTTACCTTAATTAGCCTTGATAAGACTGGTGTCTGAGTCATTGGGTCCAGACTGAAGACAGGTGGGACAGAATCTCATACAGACATGGCATGATGTTCAGGAAACTGGAACTTTGGGCAGGTGTTCATTTCAGCTTCAAGACCCAGGTCAATCTGGTGTTCGTTGTGGGCTCACGTGATCCCGCTACAGCCAGAAAAAAAAAGACAAAACATTAACAATAATTACAGTAACAACAATACCAATAATGTAACTTTATATAGCACTGTTAACGTTGCTAAGTGGTTCTCACAATAAAAAAAATTGTAAAATGTAAAAAAAGAGTGGAATAAAATATTTCATAAAAAGGCCAATATTGTATAGTATATTAAAAAAAATGCAGTAGTATAATAGTATAGTATGTTAAAAAAGTCATAGTATGTAAACATTTTTTTAATAAATTGACAGTAAAATAAATACAAAATATTATTATGCAATGCCTAGATTTATGCAGTGTTTAACACCAACAATACATGCATACACTGTCTGAACATGAAATGGCTACACAGTGCTAACAAAAATAGATGACCCTAAAGCCTTCTGTTGTCAAATTAATATACACTGAACTTTACAACAAACTTACCACTATTTATCCTTGACAAAACGTGTATCCAATCATAGACTAGTGGAACAGCAAAGAAGGTGATGAGGTCCATGTGACGGTCCATGCTGGCCATCGTAGTCACACCTGAAAGAAAGAGTAAGGCAATAAAAGACATACAGCCTCTTCGGTAAAAAAACGAAATCATCTCAAACATCAAATTTTACTCTTTACAATGCAAACGTTGTAATTGAAAATGAAGTGGCTAAATTCTCACTCACTCATAACATGTTGTTATCGTAGAGACCAAGGTTTGATTCCAGGTGGGCCCTGCAGATTATCCCCTCTCGCTCCACTGGGTTTCCTGTCTGTCTCTCTACTAAATCTTAAAAAAAAAAAAAAAAAAATTAATTACATTTTACAAGATACAAGTAAATAGTCTTAATTATCTGTACAAACTGGTCTTGACTCTGAGGGAGACTCCCTTTGGTGACGTTCTCATCTGATAATGTGGGCAGTAAATGAAGACTTGAACATGAACACGTGTTTGCATCCAGTCACTGGACAGCGCACGAGTCCTTCCACAAGAAGCTCCTTCTCAGGAGCTGTGTCGTGTCTTCACACCACGTTCACACAACGCCACAGCGCATTTATAAGCGGTCACATGGACAGCTGTCCTAACGGACAGCGGAGATGTTAATGTCATGCCTCCGGTATAAATGAGCCTTAAACCTCCATATCTAACACATGTCTGCTTGCACTCGGCTTCAAAGCTCTTCAATAAAAACGTAGTTATTAGATGAAGTATGTAGCACGTAGCCTCTCTGTGTCTTAACCCACTTGCCACAGTAATTAACCGTTAGCTAAGCATTACCTTAGCTAACGTTATGTTAGCTCAATCCCTTACACAGAGGCTAACCTAACACTACCGACACCTGGCGTAGACAACTTAAGGTGTCACTAACGTCGACTGTTCAAGAAAGCTTTTACTCTCTGACTAATACATCATGTTGGTATTCTTACCTCAAGAAGAGATGCAATGTTCCCAGGAGTCCGGCTGTTGTTCCTTCAGTAGCTTTCCTGAATCACGGAGGAGGAGAGAAACTGCAGCAGCGCACGGCGCGTAGAAGTGGCGCTCAAACGGGTTCAAAAGTTCAGACACCTGTTGGTCGTTAACTGACCAATAGAGATCAGAAGAGGGGTGGGGGATGGTGTGAGGTGCATGTTATGCTCTGCAAACCAAGGAGAACTTATGTACGGGGCACCATCTCCACTTTGGATGTTTTACAAATATTATTTGTAAAACATACATAAATAAGAAAAACACAAAACAATCTATATTATATGATGCAGGGAGGAAGATGAATAGAGAGTCTCACAGCCAGAGAAAAGAAGTTGCCCTGAAATCTGTTGGTACGGCAGCTGATGCTTCTGTATCTTTTGCCAGTGTAGGCCACAGGATGAACAGGCTGGTATTATATTTTAATATCTTTTGAGATCTTTGTAACCATCTCTTGTCACCAATATTACTGATGTTAGATCGGTCCCAATGATATTCTGGATGTTTTTATTATCCTGCTCTAAAAGCTTTCTATTGCTCCTCCTCCTAATAAAAGAGGGCACATGAATTTTGCCTTCCATATTTCCTGTAAAAAATACAGCCATTTATGAGCTTTCTTTACCAGGATGGAGATGTATGAGGACCATGTCAGGATGTTTGTGATGCTGATTCCCAGGAACTTAAAGCTGTTACTTGCTCCAATTTACATTGAGCAGGCGTGTTTCTTTGCCTACTTTTTCTAAAATAGACAATCAACTCCTTGGCTGGGGGGCTCCGATGTTCAACACCAAAGTAGAGGAGGTGCTGGGGTCTGTTTGTGAAGACGTTTTAGGTACAGGGACGATGGTGGCTGTCTTGAAGCAGGTGGCAACACTCTCCTGTGACAGTGATATATCAGTTAGCTGATTGGACCATGTTCTTACTACACGACAAGGGATGTTATCTGGCCCAGAAGCTTTATTTATATTCACTCTCATCAGGATTTTCTCACACCCACTGTGGATACTGACAGTGGCCGGTCTTCTGGAGGTGCTGACCCTCACCTTTCCAATCATCCAGACGTTCTGGTTTGGGAATGCTTTTATTCTGTCTGTGATCACCACATCATCAACACATGCACTGATATATGTTGACACTGTTGATGTAAATTCATCCACATGTATGTTATTCTCCTGGATGGCGGCATCCCTGAACATGTTCCAGTCTGTATTCAAAATAATCCTGTTGAGCAGATATAGTTTCATCGAATGGTCGGGTGTGAGGCTGAGGGATAAAAGGGTGTCCTAGCTAACTAATTTTGTGGTCTGATGAACAGTCAATTCATTAAATTTAGTCCCCCATATTACTATTACTAATTGCAATACTGTAGCTGTCATATTTCCTGGAAACAGGCCTTCAGTTTGCGACAGTAGCAACTCAAATTCAGCCAGTCCAAACCCCACTGCTAGGGAGTATAAGGCAGAGGTAGCCTGCTAGCTAATTCTTGTGAATTGGTCTTACTCTGTGACATAACCTGTGATGACTCATATGGACTCTTGTTAACTTCACTTGCTATTTTATTTTGTATTTACTTGTCCCCATGCTTCCCAGTTTGTTTAACTTCATGCCATTGTTTGGTTTCCTTGGATGACCCCGGCCAGGTATAAGTTCCTGGTCTCATCCATGATTTCAGTCTTAAGCCAAATGTGTCTAAGATTAAAGATTTATTGGAGTTTGTCGCCTTGTGTACACCGTTCGGAGTTGCGGATCTCTCACCCTCCAAAGGCTGCGACAAGCTGTCCTTAGGAGGGAACGATGTGTTTCATCTTCGGTCATCGCCAGTGTGATATGGATCATCTTAATTTGGGAACATCAATTGGTAAAATCGATTAACATTGTTTCTAGAACGTTACCGTTTGTACGTTTTCAGCGGTTGGCAGCGCACTCTCGCTCAAGCTACTTAAGTGGCATGCTAACGAGAGCGTGTTTGCTTGGTGTTGGCTAGATTTAGAACGTACCGTGTCAGTTAGCAGAGT
This sequence comes from Myoxocephalus aenaeus, assembly GCA_038501785.1. Taxonomy (NCBI): domain Eukaryota; kingdom Metazoa; phylum Chordata; class Actinopteri; order Perciformes; family Cottidae; genus Myoxocephalus; species Myoxocephalus aenaeus. The sequence goes on from JBAMJR010000189.1 coordinate 6,909,228, forward strand.
GTTCTCGCTGAGGCCACTTTCAGCCCCTAGCTCACCTTAGTAGCCGCCATTGGCCTTAGGCCCCCGCTGAGAAGCCATCTGCTACCAGCGCAACCCTACCCACGTGCAGAGATGGGCAGTATTTATATTACTTGTATTTGAAATATGTATTTCAAGTACTTTGAGTATTTTGTAATTTGCATTTGATTGGGCCGATAAAAAGTCTAACGTAATTTGTAACGAAATACTTTAGAGTGGAGTAATTTTGTATTTAAAATACTCTCAAAATACTTTCTCCACGAATCAAAAAACAGTTCACTTATCAAGCTCCTTATTGTTCGATTTAATACAACCCTCCCCTCTTCAGCTCCAGTTGAGAGACTGTTCTCGTTTGCAGGAATAATATTCCATCCGCACAGGATGCGGTTAACACCAGAAATATTTGAAAAGTTAGTTGTTCTTAAAGGCAACTAAACTGGCTACTCGGTGGTTGGGTATAATCACCAAACTGGAAGGATTATTATGTCATAAAGATGTCAGTGTGAACCTGTATGAGACACTTAACACTGCAATATCTATATGGCCTACCATGCCACTGGCCAAGGTAAGAGAGAAAGAAGTAGGCTACCATGCCACTGGCCAAGGTACAGTAAGGGAGAACTAAGTAGGCTACTCACTTGTTAAGTTACCTGTTCACTTTAGTATTGATTTACTATTTAACTTTTATTTTTATTAATTTTTCTGTGCAGAACTTGATGTACAGTAATTTATTGAGGCTCTTTACCTGTGTACAACTCGTTTTAATTCTATATTTTGCTTTTATAGTATACATAGGCCGAATGTGTGATGCTATTCATTTGTGATGAATATTTTCTTGTTGATACAAAGCCAAAGTTTATGGGCTCCATTTGAGCCCCAGCCATTTTTCGAAAAATTTCGAATGGTTTCGCATACCCATACTAAATACAGAATATCTCCTCAACCACAAGTGCTATTTGAATAATTTCAAAAGGTGAATATATACAGAAAACACTTGTGAGACTAGTTAAGAGGTTCATATATCAGTATATGTGTGACTGCTTTATTGGTTGATGATAGAACACAGGAAAAAAAGAAAAGTGCACATTTCGTGTACCGGAGGTTTAGGTCTCTGAAGGCAAAAATGCCCTAACTTTCTTCCTGGACCTTGGATGCCTCTGGTTCCACAACAAAGGGCCTCTGCTCAAGCAGATGCACCAATACATATCAAGCAAGGTTGTGTATAATATTGTTTCATCCATAAGTAAGTCATATTTCAGTTTTTTGGCTGGAATGTGGTTGATATCTTACTGAGGCTTTGTCTGACAAATCATGCGCCAATCATGTGTGGCATCAAGCTATTAGATATTTCCATAATTTGGGGAGCTTTCTCAAGTCACTTTCGAGTCCTCTCGAGTCATATTTATGGTTGAATATGAAAATGGACTTATATGCTCTTGTAAGGCCAGGCTTTGCAGTTTTTTTTGCTATGTCACATCAGTGGCTTTGGTATTGATTCATGGGAGTAAGAGGACTTTAAGAGTGAGGAAGACCTCCTGAAGAATGCTGCCCCATTTTTGAGGGCGCTGGGGTTTATCGAGTTTTAAGTCCCATTAATAAAAATATATATATATATACATAATTTATCAAGTTGTTGTCTTTTAATAGCTTTGCGTAGTTACACTGACATTCTGTGACTGTTTTTCCTTTTTGTGGTCTGTATCTTGATTTACAATAGGCTTTATTTAATATTTCCTGATGTTGACTGTAAAATATATGCCAACCATTTGTAATACGTAATACCATATTTTTTGCTATGAAAATCTGCAATTTACTTCGAACTTTGTAATAAAATACCGTAATTCATGCAGTTGTACTGTGTTTATCTCTGAAAGAGACTAATTAGGTTCACGGTATACCTGCTGTTAAACAGTATTTAATAATTATAATTCCATTTATTTAAATATTTAAATAAAAGGAATTATTTTCATATTGCCTCAATTATTTATTTCAAGATTTTGTTCATAGCCATATTTATTTATTTCAGAGGAATGTTTATTTATTAATTAATTAAATATTGAATGAAATCCATTTTTAATGCAGTTATCAGTAGATTAAAAAAATCAAGAAAATCAAAGGAGCCAACAGGATGGTGTCCTCTTGGCTCCTTTGATTTTCCACAGTACGGTGTTGATTACTGTGATTTTCTATAGATGTTAGTTAATGTAATTTTCTACAGTACTTTGTCAGATATAGTGATCTTTTTTTACAGTGCATTGTTGGTTACTGTGAGTGTCCACAGTACCTTTTGGGATATTATTAGTTACTGTGATTTTCTACTGTAGATTATTAATTACTGTAATTTTCTACAGTACTTTTGGGGTTACAGTGATGTTTACAGTAGGTTCTTGGTTACTGTGATTTTCTACAGTACTTTGTCAGGTACAGTCATTTATTACAGTACATTGTTGGTTACTGTGAGTGTCCACAGCACTTTTCTGGCTACAGTGATTTTCTACAGTAGATTATTAGTTACTGTAATTGTATGCAGTACTTTTTGGGTTATAGTGATTTGTACAGTAGGTTCTTGGTTACTGTGATTTTCTACAGTACTTTGTCCGGTACAGTGATTTCTTACAGTACATTGCTGGTTACTGTGAGTGTCCACAGTACTCTTCTGTCTACAGTGATTTTCTACAGTAGATTATTAGTTACTGTAAATGTATACAGTACTTTTTGTGTTACAGTGATTTTCACAGTAGATTATCGGTTACTGTGATTTCCCACAGTACTTTTTGTGTTACTGTGTTTTTATACAGTACAATATTTATTACTGTGATTTTGACAGTAAAGCTTTGACTACTGTAATATTTGACTGAATACACAGTATTTTACTGGGAAATAGTTTACAGTAGGTTACTGCTCACAAACACAGTAAATAACTGTGAATTTCACAGCCGTTTTTTACAGTGTAAATAAGCTGGCCCAGGAGTTAGAAAATATACTTTACTGGCCATCAAAGAGCATGACAACTCTTTTATACATGCAAAGCAGCTCACAGAAATATATCCCAACTTGTGTATTTTTCTGCGGAACAGTAGCTTCAGCCAAGAGGAGTTTTTCTAATCTAATATTTGTTATGTTTTTCTGGTTGAAGTAATAAAGGTCTATGTTTTAGAGTTTTAAGTCAATTAGCTTTCTCACTTAATTTACCTGACAAAGCTGAACCCCCAATAAAATGTTGAAAAGTAATTATTGTGTATATCACTCAACACTACTGTTTGAGCCAATTTATACCCGGAGTATAAATTGGCCTAGGCCATAATATATCTATATGTAATATAATCTAGCGTAGGCCCCTTTAACCCCGGGTATAGTCCGGACTGTGGGTATACTATCTATGGCCTGTTACACCGGCGTGTGTGTGTGTGTGTGTGTGTGTGTGTGTGTGTGTGTGTGTGTGTGTGTGTGTGTGTGTGTGTGTGTGTGTGTGTGTGTGAGAGATATTGCTAATAGAAGTTTGTGTGTTTGTGTTATTTTGGATCTCTTGGGAATGATTCATGATGTAAAAACACAAAGTGAGCATCAATGTTCTGATAATGTCCTCATTTAGGCTTTTTATATATGTCAAAAGATTTGTAAGATATTTTAACTGGTTCTGAACCAGTTTCAGTGTATTCCTGGTCCTCTATAGACCTCAGTCTAGTCCTGATCCTCTATAGATCTCCATCAGTAACCAGACTACCAGACAGAAGATGCTCTGGTTCTATAGAGTTCTTCTTAAAGCTCCTCATCGGACCCACTGGGTCGGATTCTGATGAAACCAGATGACATCATGCAGGTCCACCAGAATCTTCTTCAGCTCAGATTCTAGCGGGGCCTCTAGCAGAGACCAGTCCACCGTGGACAGACCCAGATCCAGTAGAGAACAGTCCACCGTGGACTAGACCCAGATGCAGCCTTGGACCTGCAGTCATAGATCCGGAGGGAGGAGGAGCGCTCAGCTTCCGGCAGCAGCAGCATCTCCTCCTCCTCCTCCTCCTCCTCCTCCTCCTCCTCCTCCTCCTCCTCCAGGACGTATTGCTGGACCCGCTGGATGGAACAGGGGCACGGGAGAACCAGAACCAGGACTGAGACGGCAAACTGTCAGAGCCTGCTGCAGTAAAATGAGAGGTTTTCTGAAGGGACCCTGGTGCTCAGAGACATTACCACTTTAGTCCACAGGGGGCGCCATAATCAACACGACATGAAAGCTACAAATTGGAATATTGGGGACATTTAGGTTTCTTCCTGGTTGCTTTTGTCTGTTTTGGTCCCGGAGCCACCGGACCAGCCCCCCCCCCCCCCACCCCCCCACCTCCTGGTGGCTCAGGTGTTGGTCTGTGTGGCCTGAGGTCTCTTTCAGGAATTCGTCACGCCGACAGCAGCCGTACGGCCGTGTGCCAGCTCACCGAGGAGGGCCAGACGGCCTGCCCCGACACACACACAAACACACACACACACACACACACACACACACACACACACACACACACACACACACACACACACCCTTTAAGTCTACCAAACAGATAAATGCCAACTTAAGTATGATTATATAAATAATGCTGCAAAGCGAAAGTCACGATGATGATATCATATTATAATAATTCGTCCTGCAGCAGACGAGCCGCTGCAACCTCTGGTGACCTCTGATGACCTTTCTTCATCTGCTCTGGGACTCTCACACCTTTTGCAGCCAAAAAGTGCTGCTCCACTTCCTGGGAAGCCCTTGAGTGCCGGTGGCAGATTGGATCCCAAGAGAGAGAGTGGAGGACCCCGCCACTAACAATAAAAACTATATATATATGTACGTTTTTTTTAACCTTTTAAAGTATATAAACTGATTATGGCCGCCGTTGTTTCTGCATCAGCTGTTCAATGTATTGACATTCGATCACCTCTTCATGGCGGCATTGTTAGTGGCGGAGTTCACACACGAGGGATTCACAGGAAACACCGTTTTTTAAATGTAACTTCATTTAAATGTTTACAGCTGAGTCGGCGCTGCTGCGTTAAGTGAACGCTTCCTGCTTTTATTGTGAAGAAATCAACCTTTTTTAATATTATTCAAATGTCTGCTCTGTGAACTGACACGCCCAACAAGTCTCTAATTAATGAATCTACAACTTTAAAAGATTTCAACTTAATATTTGAAATCCACACCGACAGCAATTTAGAATATTCTCTTTGTGTCGACGATCGATCGAATGTTCAACGTTTAATTAAATCCACGCATTTGAGTTTATGTCAGATTCCTTTGAAGGCGTTAAGCCAACGTACACATCTGTGCATCGAGAGAGAGAGAGAGAGAGCTTCAGTTTGCTCATTAGAAATTCATTCTGAACAGCTTGTTATTATCTTGGCCTCTGGATGTGTGAATAGATTTACAAGCATTAGGGCCGGGGCATTGTGAGGGGCATGTGTGGAGGAGGTCCTGGCCCTTTGTGTTCGCAGGGGTCCTCAAATCAGCTGCACACACACACACACACACACACACACACACACACACACACACACACACACACACATATAGCATCCCCCCCCCACACCCCACCCCACCCCTTGCCCATTACCTCAGCCCTCCGCACAAAAGCTTACAGAACACACTGATGTTTTGCAGGATTTTAGGAATTACAGAACAGACGTGTGCTTCAACCGCCGCAGATGTACAGAGGCTGTTTCCAGTATGAAACCTATCCGCACAGACCAGTATGAAACCAGTGATGAGGGAGTTCATGTAGTTACTGGTGTTAAAAGAAAAACGTTTGAGTTAATAGCATTCAATGAAGAGCTGCAAAACAAATATTAAAAATAATCGTTAATCAGATGTTTCCTGATTGAAATCAATTCATTCAGTATAGATAGTATATATAGTATAGACAGTAGATAGTATAGATAGTATAGATAGTACATAGAGTATAGATAGTATAGATAGTATAGACAATATAGACAGTAAATAGTATAGATTTTAATAGTATTGATAGTATAGATAGTCAGTGGCGGGCCGTCAGGGCCTGCTAAGCCTTCTCTGCTGGTCTAAACAGAATCACAAAGTTATAGCTATTTTATAATAAAATAGTTTTTCACAAATACACTACATGTATTATAATAATGTTTCCCTATTAGCTTATTTTCTCCTGTCTTTGTCTGTTCCTCAGCTTCCGGCCGCGACGCGGCTTGCTTGGCAGCTTGCTTGGCAGCTGGTTAAGGATAGCTCTTATTCAATCATATTTCACCTGTGTTTCTCTATGGTAGAATAGCTGGTTAAACTACATGGGGACGGCCTGCTAGCGTTCTGGACGTGTGAATCATCACAGGGCCCGCGTGACCATTAACGTGCGCTGTGATAGGTCAGTGTGCCAACGTGACTTCTGTCTACACAACCGAAAGCTACCTTGCTGCCAGGATTAACCCTTTAAGCACCCTGGAACCAATTTTGGCTTTAGACCTTTTTTTCTTTTTCCCTGTGTTTGAGTCGTCATAGGAACCCTAAATGAATTCCATTTGTTTGTTGTATGTATTTGTTCAGCATAGTCTTGGGATTTTTTTTTATATCTGCAAAAAAAATCACTTTTAAAAGATATTTTGATCATAACTATGAACGATTATTGATTGTTGATTGTTGTTTGTCTCGTCTAATGTCTCATGTCTAATGTATGCACCTTCCGCCTAGAAAAATTCCTCGCTTGTGTAAACACTCCTGGCAATAAACGGTTTCTGATTCTGATTCTGATTCTGATATGAGCAAGATTTCCCAAAAATGCCTCCTTGAGCGGTCACCGACTTTTTCAACAACAGCCCACATACTAATAAGACACCTTTTTTGAAAGAGTAGGACCTAAATAATCGGAATCTGCAAAAAAAATATATAATAGAACACAGCATTTGGGTGTTCAAAGTCAAAAAACTGTTTTACGTAAATTTACGTAAATACTTAAATTTAACGGTTACTTTAATTATGTTTTACACCAGATGTATCTTCTCACAAGGGTTACGGTATTGTAGCAATTTAAATGAAGTTAAACAACGATGTGGTTCCAGAGATAATATGTTGTTGTTTTTTTGTCTGATAATAGGCGCAGGGGGATTTTCGCACACTGTTTTTAACCCTGAAACCTAAGAGAGGTTATGACATGTTTAGTGTTTTACTTGTTTTAACACTCAATGGCTGAAGGAGGAGGAGAAACTGACTTGGTGGCGGATTTACTTTATGCCTTTTCTTATGGAGGGGATCCTCACTAGCGTCCATGAAGTGCACTGATAAACTGAACAACCACGTCATTGAACTGTTTATTATCAAAGGGAAGGATGGACTTTGTCTTTATTAAGTGAACAGCATCGGGTGAGTGAACAGTTTTTTCTGCTTTTTGTTCACCCCACTTCACAGGTGCCGGCTCTCCGCCGGCACCTACCGTTGAAGCCACTACTTCCACGGCGCAAGCTAGGCTAGGCTAGGCTAGGCTAGCTCGCGCCGTGGAGGTAGTGGGAGAGCGCTCGCTGCTAGACCCCACCAAGCTGGGTGGCTGGGTGAGAGGACAGCAGGGAGTTTGTCTGTATTTTCTACCGTATGTCTCTGCCACTGCTGCTAAATTTAGAATCGGAAATATCCACATATCAGCTGCACGGGTCAAAGTTGAACAAATAAAAAAAAGTAGCTGAATTTTACGGTAGTTAATATCATTCTTTCTGATCGGCTTGTGCTCTTGTGTGTGCGGTGTTTTAGTGCCGCAGTTTTGTTGGATTGTTTTGACATGTTTTGTTAGAACGGTAAGCTATTACATTGCGTATTTGAACAGCTTTATAGGAAGCAGTGTTTGGATGTACGTTTCTGGGGCTTTTATTGTGAAGGGAAAAACGGAAGGAGAGGAGGAGAGGAAACGTTCTAGTGAAGTGTGGAATGAAAATAAAAGTGGTTTCTTTTGCAAACTACACTGCATCATGTTGTTGTTTTATTAATAAAGTGAAGTACATTGTCCGTTACTGACGCAGCATCCCGTCATGCGCGTATTTATGTAAACAATATCAGACAGCACCGAAGGCCCAGGTTGAAAATGCACGACCCGCGTGGGCCGTGGATTTTCTAACTGCACGGTTGTTCACAGCTCGGCACGAACAGCTGGCTCGAACAGCTGGCGAGCTAACAGCTGGCGAGCTAACAGCGAGCTAGCGCAGACCTGCTTTCCATCGCGCTTCGGGTGGCCAAGTAGGGTGAGATGCGCCGCGGGGCTGGGAGGACAGCAGGTCTAAGTGTTATACAATATGTGCATCTCAGGTCTCTAAATTGTCGTTTCCTCGCTCTTCGCTCCTCGCTCCTCGCTCCTCGATTGAACCGGAAGTGATTCTGCGCCGCCATCTTGACGGCCGTCCCAAAGCTCTTATTCTGGAGGGAAATCGGAGGAGCCATGATCGAGGAGCCCCGAGAGCGGGCTTCCAGGAAGTGTTTTAACGCTGGACACGCCCCTTCACTGCTCATCTGTTATTTGATTGGACGCTGCAGCTGAGCGGAGTTTCATACCAGAGACGATCGCAGATTAAACTCAAGTTATATATTTTATTTGTTTTCTTATTCACCATCTGGTTAAAATATGTTCATTGTAGGTCTGAACAACAAAAGGACCACAAACAACTGTCTTCAAAGATTGTATCTGTTGTTTCCCTCAATAACTTGTATTATGTATGTAATTGAATTGAATTGAATTGAATTGAATTTTTATTTCTCTCAAACAAGCACAAAACAGACAGCACACCAAGTAATACAAAATAAAAGAAATGTTGTGCAAGTTCAAGAAGGGGCTGAAAGAAGCGAGGCTTATCAAGTTCAGCCCCCCTTAACTTATCATATAATAACACACAAAAAATTAGAAAGAGAAAGAAAAAAGAGAAGAAAAAAAAAAGAAGTAATAATAATAATAAATCTTAACATTTAAAACATTTAATCTTTAATATGTAATAAAATAAAATAGAGCCCTACTTAAAAAACATACAATGCCAAGAATAAAAATTACCAGTCCAGTTCCCGATATCCGACCAAGAGAGACTGCCTGAACTTATGTTTGAATTGTCCCAAGTTAATGCACATTTGTTTGTCCTCGTCTAATTTGTTCCACAGTTTCACACCATAAACAGAGATGCACATACTTTTCAGATTTGTGTAGATGGTTGGCTGTTTAAAGTTAAAATTCCCTCTTAAATTGTATGTTCCCTCTCTTAACATGAACATCAATTGAATGTTGCCTGGTAACACGTTGTTAAAGGCTTTAAACATAATTTGACCAATTTTAAAATCAACGAGGTCCTTAAACTTTAAAATACCAGATTTTAAAAACAGGGAATTAGTATGGTCAAGGTAGCCAGCATGATGAATCATCCTTATGACCCTTTTTTGTAATGTGCAAATCTTTTGTATAGTGCTTTTGTATGCATTTCCCCATACCTCAGCACAGTAGGACAGATACGGATCAATAAGTGCATAATAAAGAATTTTGAGTGATTTCTGATCTAAAAAGTGTTTGGTTTTTCCCAGTATTCCAATGCTTCTGGATACTTTGGAGCACAAATATTTAATATGAGGTTTCCAGCAGAGCTTATGATCAATTAAAACCCCCAGAAACTTAATTTCGTGAACTCTTTCAATTGTTATGTTTTCAATTTCCAAACTCACATCTTGCTTAATTTGACGATTTCCAAATATCATAAACTTTGTTTTGTTCAGGTTTAACGATAATTTGTTTACATCAAACCAACATTTAATTTTTTTCAATTCACTTTTGACCATTAATAATAGCTGCTGCAAATCTTCCCCCGAACATAAAATATTTGTGTCATCTGCAAAAACCACCAATTTTAAAATATTTGACACTTTCCAAATATCATTAATATATAAAATAAACAGTTTGGGTCCCAACACTGACCCCTGTGGAACACCGCAGGTCGTATTTAGGCACATTGATTTATGGTTACCCAGTTGGACAAATTGCTTCCTATTACGAATATAGCTTTGTAACCAGGTGAGTGCTACCCCTCTGACACCATACCACTCCATTTTTTTTAGCAATATCCCATGGTCAATTGTATCAAAAGCCTTCTTTAGGTCAATAAAAACACCAATTGCATATTTCCTTTTATAAATGCATCCTGAGATTTCTTCTACTAGCTCCATAAGGGCCATGGATGTTGATCTAGATGATCTAAAACCGTACTGACTATCATTTAATAAATTATGTTTGTCAATAAAATCATCTAGTCTTTTCACAAATAGTTTCTCCAGTATCTTTGAGAACTGTGGTAGTAGGGAAACAGGTCTATAATTTGTGAATTGATGTTTATTGCCGGCTTTGTATATTGGAATGACTTTAGCCAGTTTCATTTTATCTGGGAAGGTGCCGGTTTTGAATGACAAGTTGCACATATGAGTTAGTGGATCAGCAATTCCTTCAATTATTTTCTTTATCAATGACATATCAATGTCATTCCAATCAGTGGAAGTTTTGTTGGTACTATTATTTACTATATCAATAATTTCCATCCTATCAACCGTTCCCAAAGACATTGAATCAGCAGTTCTCTCGTCCCATTCCATTACTTCTGGTGTCTTTCCAGTATCCTTTATTTCTTTGGCAAGATTGGGCCCAACGTCAACAAAGAAGTTATTAAAACCATCAACCACCTCCTTCATTGTAATAATTTGCCTTCCCTTATCTGTGAAGTGATCAGGATATGTTAGATTTTTTTGTTTATTTCTAATAATATTATTTAATATATTCCATATACCTTTAACATTATTTTTATTCTTATCTAGTAGTTTAGTATAATAATCCTTCTTGCACAGTCTCATAATAGTTATTAATTTATTTTTATATTTCTTATATTTAATCTCTGCCTCCTTCGTTTTCATTTTTATAAAGTGTCTATACAAGCTATTCTTTTTTTTACATGCATTTTGAAGCCCCTTGGTCATCCAGGGGTTTCCTGCAAAACGATTGTTGGTCTTATACGGCTTACGAGGGCAGTGCTTAGCATATAGATCATTGAATGTATCTAAAATTATATCATAAACCTTATCTGCCTCTGTTTCATTGTACACACTGGTCCAATTTCAACTCATTAGCTCATTTTTTAGAGCAACTATAGATTCTTCAGTTCTTATTCTTTTATATTTAATTTCCTTTAACTCACTCTTTTTTCTATAATTACATTCATAAATTAGAAAGACAGGCAGGTGATCACTAATATCGTTCATTAATATTCCACTTATCACTTTACTCTCCATATTATTTGTAAAAATATTATCAATTAGGGAGGCACAATGTGATGTTATTCTGGTTGGTTTGGTTATTGTTGGGAAGAGACTCATACTATACATTATTTCAATAAATTCATTTGTTGATTTATGCTTGTTTGGATTCAATAAATCAATATTATAATCCCCACAAATATAAATATTTTTTTGTTTTGTTGAGCTAAACAATTGTTCCATATTTGTGATAAATGTATCAATATTGGATCCTGGTTTTCTGTAGAGACAGCTGATAATTACATTTTTCATTCTCCCCATTTCTATTTCAATAGTAATACTTTCCATTACATCATCAATAGTTACTGACAAGTTATCTAGAACTTTGTAAGATAGACCTTCTTCCACAAATAGTGCTACACCACCACCAGGTCCATTTGCTCTACTATTGCTATGAAACTCATATCCCTTAATAAAGAAGTCAGACCCCCTCTCTGCATTTATCCATGTTTCTGAAATGGCAATAATGTTGAAGGGTTTTTTGAACTGACTTAGGTAATCTTTTATACTTAGAACATTTGCGTAAAGACTTCTACTATTGAAATGGATAATAGATATACCAAGGTCATATTTAATAGTGGTATTGAACTGTTCCTCCGTGTAGTAGCAACAATTTGGATAGATGTTATCAAGAAGGTTCTGATCAGGATCTATGTCTTGTTCAACTTCTATCATGAGTAAAGCATAGAAGTGCAAATAGTGTAGTACATATAAGAACAATGGCTATTTGTCCATGAGAAAACAGCAGAATCTAATTGTCTCTGTCAAATCTTTCAAATTGATCCATGCTCCTAATGCACACCCCTTTGGAGTTATCTGGTGCGCCATTTGGTTTAATAAAAACCTTACAGTTGACAGTCCAAGTGGTCTGAATTTTGTCCTGTTTCTTGAGCTGTCTCGCCTTCCAGGCTATATATGCGTTTTTCTTGGTAAGGTGCTCATTTATGTAAACATTTGTGCCTTTTAACTTCCTTCCCTGTCTGAGCAGATCAACTTTGTGTCTTCTGTTGGTAAAGCGAATGATTACAGCAGGTATGGTGGGCCTGCCTTTTATGATCTTAGCTAGTAGAGGGTGGCATATCTCAATATCATCGCTTTTAATGTCAATGTTTTTGCCATGAAGAAATGTTGTTACCTGCTGCTCTGTAGTCTCATCAAGTTCATTTCTGCTCTCCAACCCCATGCCTTTTACTGCTTGCTGGTAACTCCGTGGTTTAATTGCCAGTCCAGAAATGATTACATCGTTCATTCGTGAATACTGCTCCAAGTCATCAACTCGGTTTTCCAAGTATCCAATCTTCTTTTCGTGGTCTAGGTTTCGACTTTTAAGGTGCTTTACTTCATCCAATAGGCTGGTTATGATGGCCTGTTGTTTTGTGAAGATTTCCATTTCACTTGTCATCATGTTCATTGCTGCTTTTAAGTCCTCCATGTCCTTCTGGAGTTGTTTCATTGCCATCTTGCTCCTTGGTGCTGAGGCCCAGTGGTGGACGGATGGTGGCTACCGGCCTGGTAGCTGAGGCCCAATGGTGGTCGGATGGTGGCTACCGGCCTGGTAGCTGAGGCCCAATGGTGGTCGGATGGTGGCTACCGGCCTGGTAGCTGAAGCCCAGTGGAGTCGGATGGTGGCTACCGGCCTGGTAGCTGAGGCCCAATGGTGGTCGGATGGTGGCTACCGGCCTGGTAGCTGAGGCCCAATGGTGGTCGGATGGTGGCTACCGGCCTGGTAGCTGAAGCCCAGTGGAGTCGGATGGTGGCTACCGGCCTGGTAGCTGAGGCCCAGTGGAGTCGGATGGTGGCTCCCGGCCTGGTAGCTGAAGCCCAGTGGAGTCGGATGGTGGCTACCGGCCTGGTAGCTGAAGCCCAGTGGAGTCGGATGGTGGCTACCGGCCTGGTAGCTGAGGCCCAGTGGAGTCGGATGGTGGCTCCCGGCCTGGTAGCTCCACCCGGGGTGTCCTCGTCCGAATCCCGTCGTTGTATACGGCGATCTTGCAGTGTGCCACTCAAACACGATCGAGTTAGCGATCCATCTCTATGATAACTGAGCAAACTCCCTCCACTAAATTAAATTAAAATCAGAGAGAGCTGGAGAGAGGAAACACTTGTTTACAACACGTAATGAAGAGAAACTATATTTATATTGTGGGTTATTTTATAATGATGTCACAATCAGAATTTCAAAACATACCGACGTAAATAATAAATAAATAAATAAGACGCATTCCGCCGGTAGAAATGGATCCTGCGCGTATAAGCAGGACACATCACAGTATAAAAATACTCAATGCAGTTTATTAAACGGTAACAGACGACAGAGAAAACATCTCCACTCTGACACTCATGATAACTTTGTCTTTATTAATATAAGTAGTAGTTTAACACCATTAAATCAACTGAAAACATACGATCATTTTTATCAATATTTTAAGTGTATTTTTATTGGAATGTTCGCTAAAAACTCTCCGGACAAAACTCCGTCAGCTGTTAAAGCGACTGACAGCTGATCAGGTGTGATCAGATGTGATCAGATGTCAGTCGGCCGCAGTCATCATAAACCGCCGTCGCTTCACGTGACGCATCAGAGGAAAGGACGTCTCATGTCTCTTAAAACATATTTCCTTGCATCTTCTCTCCTCGCTTGGTTTCCTTGCGTCTCTCTATGCATCCCTGGTGGGAGGGACTAAGACGCAAGGAAAAGACGCAAGTGAGGGAAACGGGGATGCAATTTAGAGACTTGGGATGCACCCAGTGTCCACAGGAAAAGTCTGCAGCTGCTGCGTCTTTTTCTTCAGTTTAATGGCGGATCGCAACCAACTTGACTAGGTGCATACCTCCACCTAGTGTACCGGAGTGTGAGAACCCATCTAGCTGGCTGTCACCATGTAGATTAACCGACTTCTCTACCATAGAGAGAAACAGAGGTGAAATGTGATTGGACAAGAGTGTTAAGCAGAGCGCTTAAGCAGAGCGCTTAAGCAGCGTCAAGCTGCATGAGAAAATGAGAAAAAAATGTAATTATAAAATAGCTATAACTTTGTGATGCTGTTTAATATAACATGTACATAAGTATTCACAGCCTTTGCTCAATACTTTGTTGAAGCACCTTCGCCAGCAATTACAGCCTCAATTCTGCTTGAGTATGATGCTACAAGCTTGGCAAACCTATTTCTGGGCTGTTTCTCCCATTCTTCTTTGCAGAACCTCTCAAATTCCATCAGGTTGGATGGGGAGCGTCGGTGCACAGCCATTTTCAGATCTCTCCAGAGATATTCAATCGGGTTCAAGTCAGGGCTGTGACTGGGCCACTCAAGGACATTCACAGAGTTTCCCGAAGACACTCCTCTGTTGTCTTGGCTGTGTGCTTTGGGTCGTTGTCCTGTTGGAAGATGAACCGTCGCCCCAGTCTGAGGTCCAGAGCACTCTGGAGGATGTCTCTGTACATTGCTGCATTCATCTTTCCCTCGATCCTGACTAGTCTCCCAGTTCCTCCCGCTGAAAAACATCCCCACAGCATGATGCTGCCACCACCATGCTTCACTGTAGGGATGGTATTAGACAGGTGATGAGCAGTGCCTGGTTTCCTCCAGACATGACCCTTGGCATTCAGGCCAAAGAGTTCAATCTTTCTTTCATCAGACCAGAGAATTTTGTTTCTCATGGTCTGAGAGTCCTTCAGGTGTCTTTTGGCAAACTCCAGGCGGGCTGTCATGTGCTTTTTACCGGTAGAGTGGCTTCCGTCTGGCCGCTCTACCAAACAGGCCTGATTTCTGGAGTGCTGCAGAGATGGTTGTCCTTCTGTAAGGTTCTCCTCTCTTCATAGAGCAATGTTGGAGCTCTGTCAAAGGGACCATCGGGTTCTTGGTTACCTCCCTGATGAAGGCTCTTTTCCCCTGATCGCTCAGTTTGGCTGGGCGGCCAAACTGTTAAGTTAAGCGCTGTGAATACTTTCCGGATGCACTGTATATGCAGTATATATATATATATATATAGCATTATTAATGTATAAATATACCGAATATACTTAATATTTACAATATTAGCGTACCTTGCATAACTACATGAACCCTTATGACACGATACAATTCTGTAAACCAGCAGGGTTGCATAGTCCGGACCGTAGTTGCTGGTTACCAGCCTCAGCCAGACTTCCAAATGGTCATCAGTCATGGTGGAACGGTGTTTGGACTTCATGTGGGAAAAGGCTGACTCGCATAAATAAACTCTGACAGATACTTGTCAAGCTTCTCTGTGTAGCGCGCACTGTCAAGTTGCACACGCCTTCCATTGCATCTCTGGGGGGGTATTCTTCGTACGTGGTTCAACGAAGTC
Organism: Myoxocephalus aenaeus; assembly: GCA_038501785.1. Classification (NCBI taxonomy): domain Eukaryota; kingdom Metazoa; phylum Chordata; class Actinopteri; order Perciformes; family Cottidae; genus Myoxocephalus; species Myoxocephalus aenaeus. Next base: position 6,924,889 of record JBAMJR010000189.1, read on the forward strand.
GAGCAAATGTCATATTATCCAGCTTAAATTAACTCGGTTTCTCAACGGCAGATCCGTGCTGAAACGGTCTCGTTAATTCTAACCAGACGTCAGTCATCTGGATAAATGCGCGCGCCCATTCCTCTTCAGAAGGGATAATAATCGAGCACTGACACCACGATGTTCTAACAGTACAATGGCAAATAAACTCAGAGGAACCTCTTTTTTCTCCGCTGACAAGCAGCAGATGATCATTAACGCATATGAGGAAGTCAATACCTTAATGATTCACAGCAAACGCGTTGCGAATATTCGCAACGTTTTTGCTGTGAACGCAGCTTAACACCGCCCCCGCTGCAAGACATAAGCGTCACAAATATATCAGACAAGTTCAATGCGTCAGTGTTGGGAAAATGTATCAGCTAATTGTAAGTGCTTCATCACCCAAATCAATCAGATTATATTTATTTAAATGTGCCTGCTGGCAGTAGTAGACTTAGACTTCCGGCGCCACACGAGTGGCTGCCTTTACAGTAGCTCCTGCTCACTACTTAGTTTTTCTTAGTATTTCTTAGTTTTTCTTATATTATACTTCTTGTACTAGTTACTTTTTTTAACGGTGCAGTATGGCAGCTAGACACGTCGAGCTTGTCGTGGTCTATCTGCTGTTAATTGCAATTTTCACCTCTGTGTCTGGGGATTTAACACGCAGCCATGGTCCAGTTGTTTACGCAAGGGAACGGCTGTTAGCATTCCGGGACACGGCGGTGCTACTACCCGAGGAGAGACCCGATGTCCCCCGCGAGCTGAGGAGGAAGAAACGGGGAAGCCGTGCGGGGGCGGAACGTCGCGCCAGGAAAAGGCGCTACAAACCCGTCCTACCCTCCATCATCATGGGAAACGTCAGGTCTCTCCCTAACAAGATGGACGAGCTAGCGGCGCTGACTCGCCATCAGAGGGAATACCGGGAGTGTAGCCTCATGGTGTTCACGGAGACTTGGCTAACTGAGCTAACTCCGGACACACGCTACACTGGACGGCTTCCGCATCATACGGGCGGACAGGACAACGGAGAGCGGTAAGAGGAAGGGAGGAGGACTGGCAGTGTTTGTGAATGATAGATGGTGTAACTCTGGGCACATCACTGTTAAGGAGCAGACCTGCACAACGGACATTGAGCTGTTAGCTGTTAGCATGAGGCCACACTATCTGCCAAGGGAATTCACGCACGTTATCATGGTGGCTGCGTATATCCCCCCCTCTGCTTACGCCGAAGCGGCCTGTGACGTCATCCACTCAGCGACAAGCAGGCTGTTGACAAAACACCCCAATGCTCTCCTCCTCCTCTCTGGGGACTTTAATCATGCCCCTCCGTCCTCCACTCTTCCCACATTGACCCAGTATGTCAAATGCCACACCAGAGACAATAAAACACTGGATCTCCTCTATGCCAACACCAAGGAGGCATACTCATCAACACCACTCCCTCCCCTGGGTAGATCTGATCACAACCTGGTGCACCTCCTGCCTGTGTACACCACTCTTGCACAGAAGCAGCCAGCTGTGACCCGCACAGTTCGACGATGGACCGATGGAGCCGAGGAGGCTCTGAAGGACTGTTTTGAAACAACTGTGTGGGAGGTATTCAGTGATGCCCATAGGGAAGACATCGACGGTCTCACCGACTGCATCACGGACTACATAAACTTCTGTGTGGAGAACACTGTACCCACCAGGACTGTACGGTGCTTCTCAAACGGCAAACCCTGGATTTCCCCAGAGATAAAGGCCCTCCTCAAGGAGAAAAAGAGGGTTTTTAGATCTGGCAACAAAGAGGGGCTGAGGACTGGGCAGAGGGAGCTGAGGATGAGGATCAGGGAGGGGAAAGATGTCTACAGGACGAGGATGGAGGACCAGCTGCAACAGAAGAACACCGTCGGTGTCTGGAAGGGCCTCAAGGCCATTTCTGGGTTCAAGGTGCCCAACCAACAGCCTGAGGGGGACCAAAAGTGGGTGAATGAGCTGAATTTATTTTTTAATAGATTTGACCAGCCATCCACCCCTCCCCCCACCCAGACCTCCCTGTTGCTGCAACCCCCATCATCTGCACCCCCTGTGGATTACTGCCCCCCCTCTTCCTCCACCTCCCCATCTTCCACAGCACTCGGCTCCCCTTCACACCTCTCATACTCAGCACTCTACAACCAGCAACCCACTACAACACCTCACAGCACCCCACCCCCCAGCGTGTCCCTTAACCAGGTGAGGAAGGAACTGAGGAGGATCAAGGTGAGGAAGGCCACGGGTCCAGATGGCATCAGCTCAAGGCTCCTCAAATCCTGCGCAGACCAGCTGTGCGTGATAGCGGAGCACATCTTCAACTTGAGCTTGAGGCTGGGGAAAGTACCACAACTATGGAAGACGTCCTGCGTGGTACCAGTACCAAAGACCCCGCGGCCCAAGGACCTCAACAGCTACCGGCCGGTGGCGTTGACAGCCCACCTGATGAAGACCCTGGAGAGGCTGGTCCTTGCCCATCTCCGCCCTCTGGTGAGTTCATCCCTGGACCCACTTCAGTTCGCCTACCAGTCTGGCATCGGGGTGGACGACGCCGTCATCTTCCTGCTGCAGAGATGCCTCTCTCACCTGGAAAAGGCTGGAAGCACTGTGAGAGTCATGTTCTATGACTTCTCCAGTGCCTTCAACACCATCCAGCCTCTACTTCTGAGGGACAAGCTGGAGCAGACTGGGGTGGACCACCACCTGACTACATGGATCCTGGACTACCTCACCAACCGTCCACAGTATGTGCGGATACGGGAGTGTGAGTCAGATCGGGTGTCCTGCAGCACGGGGGCCCCACAGGGAACCGTTCTGGCTCCATTCCTCTTCTCCATTTACACCTCGGACTTCAACCACAACTCTGCCAACTGCCACCTACAAAAGTTCTCTGACGACTCTGCAATCATCGGCCTCATTTCCGCAGATGATGACAGGGAATACAGAGAACTGAACCAGGACTTTTTAGGATGGTGCCAGCGGAACCGCCTCCAGATAAACTCCAGTAAGACCAAGGAGCTGGTGGTGGACTTCCGCCGGGGTAAACGCTCTCCTCCGGTACCGGTGAGCATCCAGGGACTGGACATTGAGATCGTTAAATCTTATAAGTACCTGGGTGTCCACTTGAACAACAAACTGGACTGGTCCGACCACGTACACGCACTTTATAAAAAGGGACAGAGCCGACTCTTTCTGCTAAGGAAACTGAGGTCTTTTGGGGTGCAGGGAGCACTCCTGAAGACCTTCTTTGACTCTGTGGTGGCATCAGCCATCTTTTATGGAGTGGTCTTCTGGAGCAGCAGCATCACGGCAGCTGACAGGAGGAGACTGGACAAGCTGGTAAAGAAGGCCAGCAGCGTGCTGGGGCGTCCTCTGAATACCGTGGAGGTGGTGGGGGACAGGAGGATGATGAGTAAGCTCTGGTCCATTATAAGCCACGCCTCCCACCCCATGCAGGACACTCTAGCAGCGCTGCACAGCTCCTTCAGTCACCGGCTGATTCATCCCTGGTGTCTGAGGGAGAGGTACCGCAAGTCTTTTCTTCCCGCTGCGGTCAGGCTGCACAACCAGCTGAGCCCCCAGTAGACCACTCTGACAACTGAACACTTGAACTGAACTTGGTCACTTTATCATTGAACTGAACTTGGTCACTTATCATTCACCTGGTGCAATATTATTACATATATTACGTGTATTTACGTGCAATACGTTTAAGTACTTTTCTATTCAGTCTGTATATTAATATTTCTCTACTGTTTTACTGCTCATTTATATTTATTTATATTACTTGTTTCTATTGTTACTTGTTTCTATTGTCTTATCTTATCTCTAGTATACGAATAAATATATACTTATGAGGATATATGTACTGTATGCGCAATAGGGCTGTCAACGAATAATCGAAATTCGAATATATATTCGAATAGTTGTTAAAAACAGAATTTTTGAATGTGAAAATTAATATTCGAATGTAAAAAAAAAAAAAAAGTATTTCGGAGGATAATTATCGTGAATCTGGCAACCCCCGCCGCGGCCGCGATGAAGTGTCCTCTTTTGTGTGTGTGTGTGTGTGTGTGTGTGTGTGTGTGTGTGTGTGTGTGTGTGTGTGTGTGTGTGTGACGAGCCGTTCGGTGCAGACTCTATGACCCGGAGCAGACGTGAAGCTGGTTGAGGCTTTCACGGGGTTTTGCTGTTGTTTTGGCGTAGGCTACGGCCCACAGTAGCCTGTTCTATGTTCCCTTAATAAACACCCTATAAGCCAGCTAACGTCTTGTAGCTTTCCTGACCCAGGGTTGCTACACTATGTAAGCTAGAGTTAGCTTACCATTCAACGACAAGCAACTTGAGGCCACATCTCCAGAATGTGCACCCAAGAGAATATGGCATAAAATGTGGAACTTCAGCGAAACAGCCCCGTCTGGATACGTATTTTGCGCCGTCCGCCACAAGTTCGTTGTCTGCGGCACGACAGAGGCCTGCACGCAAAAATTGATTTCGTTCGTATGCAAGGACATGAGGGCTTCAGGGAGTTCTGTGAAGCACTGGAACCGAGGAACCTTATCCCTGATCAGCACTCAGCATGTGTTTATTGTTGCCGTTCATTTAAACCGCTAAGCGCGACCGACAGTGCGGGGGGGGGGGGGGGTGAACACCTAAACTGAAGAATTTTGTATTTACACATATATTCGAATATGTTTGAATATATGTGTCTTTTTTTAAAGGGAATATTCGAACGTCATTTTTTAGCAATTTTGACAGCCCTAATGCGCAATACATGTACAATATATGTGTATATTCATGTAGGTGTAGATTACCATATAACTAGGAGTTTGAATATGTGTATGGGCCGATCAGTATGTATGTATTATTCATAATCAGAAATTCAATCAATTGAAGCAGTGAAAAGAAATTGTGTGTGATCTCTGTATTCTTATCACAATCACCTTAATCATGTTCTACAATAATGATATGTATGGTGTACTAATAACACTGTCATATAATGATGAATGCTTTCAACACATCCATAAGTTTCTTAAGCGCTAAATCAACTTAAGAACAGCACACCATGCAGCGGGTGATAGTCGATACAGTCTGTGAGACGGGCGATGGTCTTGTGGTGTTCAATACGGCTCGAGAAGCACTTGTAAATGATTCCTTGTCGGCAGAATCGATTGCGCTGCGTACAGGAAGTCATCATGATGTGAGAACGGATCTTGGCGATCTGGAAAAACTCTCTCATTATAAAACTAATACACCGCGTTCCACATTATTATGCAAATTACACTTTGCTCAGATTTTCCTAAATAGTAATGCACAGTCAGTCAGTATCATTTTCAAGTCATCAACTGTTAGAGTACAAGTCAAATTCTATTGAACAAACCTCCTAATGATAACAGTATTTTTTTCAAAAATAAAAAACTCAAAATGCAGTGTTCCAAATTATTATGCAGAATTTCAGAATTTCAGAGTTTCAAGATATTTTATAGGTTGTAAAGAACAAAAAATTGTCATTTGTTGAATTTGCAGCATTAGGAGGTAATATTTACTGAAATCAAGAAAAGTTTGAATCAAAAACATCTTAACAGGTCAAGTTACATGTTAACATAGGACCCCTTCTTTGATATCAACTTCACAATTCTTGCATCCATTGAACTTGTGAGTTCTTTGATAGTTTCTGCTTTAATGTCTTTGCAGGATGCCATAATAGCCTCCCAGAGCACCTGCTTGGATGTGAACTGCCTTCCACCCACATAGATCTTTTGCTTGATGATGCTCCAAAGGTTCTCAATAGGGTTAAGGTCAGGGGAAGATGGGGGCCACACCATGAGTTTCTCTCCTTTTATGCCCATAGCAGCCAATGCCCCAGAGGTATTCTTTGCAGCATGACATGGTGCATTGTCATGCATGAATATGATTTTGCTACGGAAGGCACGGTTCTTCTTTTTGTACCACAGAAGAAAGTGGTCAGTCAGAAACTCTACATACTTTGCCGAGGTCATTTTCACACCGTCAGGGACCCTGAAGGGGCCTACCAGCTCTCTCCCCATGATTCCGGCCCAAAACATGACTCCGCCACCTCCTTGTTGACGTCTCAGCCTTGTTGGGACATGGTGGCCATTCACCAACCATCCACTACTCCATCCATCAGGACCATCAAGGGTTGCACGGCACTCATCCGTAAACAAAACAGTTTGAAAGTTAGTCTTCATGTAGTCCTGAGCCCACTGCAACCTTTTTTGCTTGTGAGCTTGGTTTAGGGTTGGCCGAATAACAGGTTTAAGGACACTTGCAAACCTCTTGAGCATCCTACATCTTGAAGTTTGCGAGACTCCAGAGGCACCAGCGGCTTCAAACACCTGTTTTCTGCTATTCAATGGCATTTTAGTGGCTGCTCTCTTAACCCTACGCATTTGTTTGGCAGAAATCTTCCTTATTTTGCCTTTGTCTGAACGAACCCGCTTGTGATGTGAATCGGTGACAAATTTTCACCGTCCGATGATCACGCGCAATTCTTTTGGAAATATCCAATGTTGTGATACCTTGACCAAGGTATTGCACTATTTGCCGCTTTTCAGCAGCAGAGAGATCCTTTTTCTTCCCCATTTTGCCTGAAACATGTAGCTTGCTTAATAATGTGGAACATCCTTCTTAAGTAGTTTTCCTTTGATTGGGCTCACCTGGCAAACTAATTATTATTATTACTATTTGGATGATTTCAATCATCCAAATAGCCCTGAGACACAATACCATCCATGAGTTTCATTGAAAAACCAAAAAATTAATGTTTATGACCCTTAAATACAATTTGCCTAATAATGTGGAACGCGGTGTATAACTAATATCGCTCCTTCATCAATGAGGAAGGGAGCTGCCTTTTTTGTCCGGTGGGAGTGGCCAATTTATCCAGTGAATTTCAGTTAGCCTGCGCGGGAGCAGGTTTACATTTTTGGCTGTGTTGCTATGGTGATTTTTCTAAACTTGCTTCGAGGAACCGAAAAGCCTGACCTACGTCATCTTATCCTGAAAATTAGCCGGCTAACTCAGTAAGTCAGGTACGAAGAATAGGGCCCAGCTCTGACGCGAGGTTTTGGAAGTTCCCCAAATCATGACGCTGCAGCTTTGAGGACAGATGATCGCCACTGATCGTCATTTAGCTGGTTGTATTCTGCATGTTTAATAACATGGAGAAACTCCTTTATCGCCAGACAAAGCTCTCGAAATCTCTGCAGGAATTTCCCCCCATACACCATCTCACATCAGTGCATAGCAAGAAGTCAGCCTTCTCCAGATGCGCACGGAACAGCTGTCTTTGAAGAGCTCTCGCTCGAATAGGCGATCTTCGTTGCCACATCCATGATCTCTATCATGTTTAGCATTTTAGCGCATAATGCTTGTTGGTGTATTATGCAGTGGTAATTAAGGAAGTCGGGGAAAAGATTGTCCTCCTTGCACTTGGCAATATATCCATTCAAGCGGCGTCCATGGTGATTGACATTCATTTACACACCGGGAGCTGGGTTTTGTCGAAGGTTTTTTGAACGACTGAAAAAATAAAAAAATAATGTCTATTTCTTTTTTTAATGGCCGCACTACTTTTGCGATTGACGTATTGGGCACCCCTGGTATAGATAGTATAGATAGATCACGAATAACAAAAGGACGCTCGTCATACAGCGTAGAAGCCATTATATGATTTGTGTTTTACCTGTCTGTTTGAGTCGTTATGTTTTGATGACGCAATGATGTCAGGGGGCGTCAACGTTATATATAGAGGTCACCTAAGTGCAGCCAGGTGTGTTTTTGTTTAGAGTTCGGAAGGGGAACCTATTTTTAACCACATGAAGACCGCATTATGAGAACACTTTGAGAACCCATTAAGACCACATTAAGATATCGACTTTTGAAACGCATTTAGATACAAAGCGGATTTTTCTGTTCAAGAGGAGTTTTCATTTATTTTTCTGTTATACAATAAAAGGATTTGAAGTGAAACTACAAAAATGCACGTTATTTTACCGACCGCTCCTACATACAGCGTAGAGTGGAGATGTTCAAGCTTTCAGGGATAATTTATTGTCATTATGCAATACGGGGACACACAACGAAGTTCAGTTGCAGCCAACAAACACACAACAAACTAAACAACAACAGAACTGCATTCCTGTGGTGCCTTTATTTTTTTATTTGTATCATCAGGAACGTGAACAGCAGAAACACCAAACAAAAATTTAGCAGATAAAACACATTAAACACTCAATATGAGGAAAACACATTGTGCATCAACTTTGACTGTTTGAGCGCCAACATCATGATGCATTCAAAAGCTAAAAGGAGTGCATTTGAAGGGTTCGGCCACAGAAGCCGCTTTCCTCCTCGGTCCTGCAGTTAATTAGCTTTCCCTCTCCGGGATGCTCTCAAGTCAACAAGGCGATTAAGGTTTTGCTTGAGCCGGCTAATCAAAGAGGAGATGAGCATCACAGCAGTTGCTCCTGAAGCTGCAGCCGCTGACCTCCATGATCTACATGACGCATCGATAACAGTACACAGCGTATATATTTCTACAGTATCTGCCAGTAAAATAAACTTTGTCTCATCATCGGTATTATCAATACTGTAACACTTTCGAGGGCCTTTTCTTGTTCCACTTCTTCTGGGACATAAAGCAGGATGATCATCGCCTTCTCATCACTCGCTCAAGCTTTCAAAGGGTTGTCTCAATGAAATGGATATATATATATATATATATATATATATATATATATTTATATATATATATTTACATATGCAGTATATATATATATATATATATATATATATATATATATATATATATATATATATATGAATAATTTCTGTCATATTCATTGAATGTGCTGTAACTCCGTTACGTTATTCATTCTGGTCACATGACATCCATTGCTTCTGTCCATCCGGGGAGAGTGATCCTCCTCTGTTGCTCTCCCTCAGGTTTCTTCCCTTTTTTCCTTGTGAAAGGGTTTTTACTATCTTTTATTTGGGGGAGTTTTTCCTGATCCGATATGAGATCCCGGGACAGGGATGTTAAGTGTACAGTGAAAAAAATGACTTTTTGGACATGTAATTATTACCTTGATTATGTGTAAATTCTACAATAAATTATTATTTCAGTCCTTTTACTTTAAAAGGTCACCTTTTATTTAATGTGTTACTTTGTGTTTGTTAGTAATTATGAATCCTTATTTTGATAAGTAAATGTGATCATTCACACCAAGTAATATTAACTAAACTACTGGAGTGACTGTACAACCTGACACAACAAAGTAAAATTTACTTGGGGGATACAAGTAAACCTGGCAACTAGAGCTGGGCGGTATGGCCAAACATTCATATCACGGTATTTTGTAAGATTCTGGCAGTTTCACGGTATATCACAGTATTTTTTTTCGAATAAAAACATTAATTCATTGATGCTGAAAATGACCACTGGCAGTTTACTACTAACTGAAAAGCTGTTGCAAGTGGTGAACAGCTGTTTTTACGGTGGTACATTTGGTGTTAGGAAGCGAAACAGGGAGGGACTTAGGACCCAGGGAAACTCCGCCGCAGGAAGAGACAGACCGGAAGAGTCTGTCTCTTCCTGCGATGTGAAAGTGGGCGACTCTACCCAGGATGCAGTTTGGCAGTGTCATTTTATAAATGTACAATTATTAGTGTTACAAATTGTTTATATGTCACAAACACACACATATATATATATATATATATATATATATATATATATATATATATATATATATATATATATATATATAATATTGCATCGTCTGCAATTTCTACGAGAAAAATAGTGCAGCTACTAATATAAACTGATTATTCAGAAAATAAAGTTTTGCTGACCTGAATAAATCCAGATGTTTTCACAACAACATAAATATATATTAGAGATGAATTATGAGCTGTTTACACAAAGCTCTCACAAAACATAATTAAAACTACTAAAGACAAGATAAGTTTTAATCCATAAAAATACAATATTTTACTCCCTTATCATTTGAATTGTGTGTTTTAATGAGGAAAAAATATACTATAAATGATCATTTTTGATGGTTTACGGACTTCAGAGTGTGGAAATGTTTTGGACAATGGCAAAAAAACTAAAAGTCTGGATCCTTGTAGACCAGCAGCTGTAACAAACCACAAAGGGATCTATATCTGCTCATATGGATCGTCCTTTCTCCCTTTTTTTTCTTTTGTGCCGATCCGATCTGTGACTGATCCAAAACCAAAACATTTGGGGATTTTATTTCCCGCTCCGCCGTGACCCCGAGCTGCTCACCAGTTCTATAATTCATCCCAGGTCATTGGGCCGCAGGATGAAACCAGCACGAACGTGAGGAAGCGTTGTTTAAAAAAATCTGAATTGGAAAGATATACCCGTGACCCTCAAAAAGCCCTGCCCACTTTGTCGTGATTGAAGGGAGGTTTGTTTTTTGACGTGCGTAGCAACCGCTAAAGCTTAACCTGCACTTAACGGCACGCTGCCGCTGTGTTCGAGCTCCACTTGTTGACTCTCACGCTCGCTGGCTCTGACACCAACACCTGCCGGGTGGAAACAGCCCGAGGGTTGTTTGACTTCTACCTCGCCGCTGTTTGCCCTGCTGGGCCTTTTCCGTTCTCTTCTGATTGAGTGTGTTGCAGATAAGAGGACATGCGTGCAGGACGGCAGCAGCTGAGAGAGGTCAGCCATGTTGGAGGAGGAGGAGGAGGAGGAGGAGGAGGAGGAGGAGGAGGTGTGATGTAACTCGGCTCCCACTCATCAGGGGTTTATGTTCTCCACAAGAGAAGTATGGATGGATGAATGGTTAAATAGAAGGATGGATGGATGAATGGGTAAATATAAGTATGGATGGATGGATGAATGAATGGGAAAATAGAAGGATGGCTGGATGGATGAATGGGTAAATATACGTATGATTGGATGGATGAATGGGTAAATAGAAGTAAGGATGAATGGGTCAATAGCAGAATGGATGGATGGATGAATTGGTAAATAGAAGTATGGATGGCTGGATGAATGGGTAAATAGAAGTTTAGGTGGATGGATGAATGGGTAAATAGAGATGGATGGATGAATGGGTAAATAGAAGTATGGGTGGATGGATGAATGGGTAAATAGAGATGGATGGATGAATGGGTAAATAGAAGTATGGGTGGATGGATGAATGGGTAAATAGAGATGAAAAGGTAGACTAATCAATGGAATGGATGAATGTGTGGATGATGAACTGGTGAATGTTTGGTCAGCTGGATGTATAACTATAGTTTGCATGGAGGGATGATTGCTGGATAGAAATATTAAAATTAAAATGGGTGAATGAATGAATGGATGGGTGAATGATGGGGTCACACTCCTCTACGGTCCAAATATGGTACCTTCATGTTCACTGGTTGCAAAAAAAACAACATGGCGACGGCGATATCGTCAAACTCAACTCAAGGCTTCAAAACATTGGTCGACAAACCAACGGGTGGCGTCGCGGGGGGGGGGGGGGGGGGTAGCAGTAGTGTGTAGCATGCCCTGAACTTACATTTACGTTGAGATCGGTCGACCAATGACAGTTCTCTCTACAGTCAGAGCTTGCGCAAGAAGGTGGAACGTGAGGGAGATACCATTTCCAAAACTTGTAAGGGGGTAATAACTATTTTCCCGCACGTAGCAAAATCCCGGACGTTTTTGGAATCCCTGCCGGACGCTTTTTTTAGGTTTCGAAAAGAGGACATGTCCGGGAAAAAGAGGACGTCTGGTCACCCTAGCTAACCGCTAGTATCTAACAGTGCTATCAGAGCTAACAGTGTTTACCTGCCGTATTAAAGCCGCACAGAGCGTCAACAAGAAGCTCTGACGTCAACAAACTCAGAGAGAGAGACTTCATTCTCTGCTCATGTTTGATGTGATATTAATGCTCTGAATGTCATATTTAAGCTTTTTCTCAAGAGTAATAATAAAATACAAAGATAGAGGCTTCAAAGTTGAACAGATGCTGCTGCAGGTAAACAAACACACACACACACACACACACACACACACACACACACACACACACACACACACACACACACACAGGGTGTAACATGACTCTCCTGCACTAACAGCATTACAGAGCAGTGATGTCTGATTAAACCGGACAAATTGAATCACATCGTGTGGCTTTCATGTCTGACAACAAGTGAAGAGAAACACACTGCGGCAGAAACGGAGTCAACACTCGTTTCTTCTTCTCACGAGCTTGTTGCCTTGTTTGAAGGACAAGTCCTGGATCCTGGACCTGGACCTGGAGTCTGAACCTGGAGTCTGAACCTGCGCAAATAAGCAACAGGTGGAACTAAACGTCGGAAAATTGACGTGCATAAATGGTTTGGGAATTTTTGTTTATGCTAATAATTTCCTCCAGATGTTTAAGCGGCAGCGGGGATTTGCTCCCATTCAGACACCAGTGAGGTCCAACTCTGAGGCTAACTCGGTTTCTCCACAGCAGATCCGTGCTGAAACGGTCTCGTTAATTCTAACCAGACGTCAGTCATCTGGATAAATGCGCGCGCCCGTTCCTCTTCAGAAGGGATAATAATCGAGCACTGACACCACGATGTTCTAACAGTACAATGGCAAATAAAATAAAAATCTTCGCTGAGAAGCAGGAGATGATCATGAACGCATATGAGGACCATAATCATTCACAGCAAACGCATTGCGAATATTCGCAACGCTTTTGCAACGTTTTTGGTGTGAACGCAGCTTAACATCGCCCCCGCTGCCAGACATAAGCGTCGCAAATATATCAGACAAGTTCAATGCGTAAGTGGGAGTGGCCAGCTTATCCAGTGAATTTCAGTAAGCCTGCGCGGGAGCAGATTTACATTTTTGGCTGAGTTGCTATGGTGATTTTTCTAAACTTGCTTCGAGGAACCGAAAAGCCTGACCTACGTCATTTTATCCTGAAAATTTGCCGGCTAACGCAGTAAGCCAGCTACGAAGAATAGGGCCCAGGTCTGACCAGTTCCTCCCGAAGCTGCAGGATGGGGGTCGAGGTCAGGACATTGTGCAGACCAGGTTCTTCCACACCAGTGGACTAACATTAGCTTTTTACTTCACACTTCAAACATCATTAAAGTCCATGAGTGAAGATTCTCTTGATGAACTAAACCTGCAATAATCATACACGTTTCACATAGATTATTTTCTGTAATAATCGAAAAGCCAATAGAGGAATCTCATTGGCTGTTTGTGGAATGATGACTTCCTGTTGGACTATTTGATCATGAATCAAAGTATTGAGCAAAATAAAAATGTTTACTTCATCATGGCACGAGAGAAAAAGTCAGAGGATCATCATAGGTCTTTGAAATTCATCCTCTGGGAATCATGAATGTGTGCACCAAACTTCACGTCATTTCATCCACCAGTTGCTGAGATATTTCATAAAAACACTAGAATGTAGACGAAAAGCCAGAGTGACCGGGGTTCATCCTCTGGGGATCATGAATGTCAATGTTTCATTCCAACCCGTCTGAAAAAGACAAAAAAGAAACGTGTACCGTGTAATAAATACTGAAATATTTATTGTTTTATCTCGGCTGTGCAGCTCCAACAGCTGCTCTTCTATTCAGACTCTTTATTTCAGTGGAGTGTGTGTGTGTGTGTGTGTGTGTGTGTGTGTGTGTGTGTGTGTGTGTTATCTGTCGCTCTTATCTGCAGTCTGCTCCCCAGCTGGCTTACACCTGCCAGAGCCACACAAGGAGGCACAGACTGATGACCGGCCTCTGTTTGAGTGTGTGTGTGTGTGTGTGTGTGTGTGGTAAAAGCTAACAAGGACAAAGTGTGAGAGAGGTGAGACAAAAAGGTTTCCATCCATGTTGTCAAATATTTTTTTTCATCCTCGTTTACGTTACTTTTACATCTGAATCAATTTTTGTCTCTATTTTTTTCATAAATAGACTTTTTTTTTTCTGGCACAGAAGGATGGCCCCGCCCACAAAGGCTCTGATTGGTTGATTGTTTTTTCTAAACCTCTTAAGTTTCCACTCGGCAGGCGAACATCATGACGACGACAGATACGTGTCTTGTTTTAGGAAAAGAGGAACTACAGAGCCCCGTTCCTCGTACCTGGCTTATTGAGTTAGCCGGATAATTTTCAGGTATTTCTGACGCAGATCAGGCTTTTCGGTTCCACAAAGCAAATTTGGAAAAATCACCATAGCAACACATCCAAATCCTTTAACCTGCTCCAGCGCAGGCTTAGTGAAATTCACTGGATAAGCTGGCCACTCCCACCGGATAAAAATGCCAGCTCCCTTTCTCATTGATGAAGGAGCGATATTAGTTATATTAATTTTATAGGGAGAGAGTTCTTCTAGATCACCAAGATCCGTTCTCACATCAGGATGACTTCCTGTACGAGCGCTATTGATTCTGCCGACAAGGAATCATTTATTTACAAGACTTTCTCGAGCCGTACATTGAACACCACACGGCGCAGCAGAGCATCGACTGTCTCACATACTGTATGCATAGACTGGATCACAGCCTTGAGCTTTTTTGCGAGTGGTACATGTTTGTACAGTGTCGGCGATGCAGAGAACATCGGGAAAGCCGCTGCATGCCGTGCTGTTTGTAACGTTTATTTAGTGCTTAAGAAACTTATGGATGTGTTGAAAGCACTCATAATTATATGACAGTGTTATTAGTACACCATACATATCATTATTGTAGAAAATGATTAAGGTGATCGTGATAAGAATACAGAGATCACACACAATTTATTTTCACTGCTTCAATTGATTGAATTTCTGATTATGAATAATACATACTGATCCGCCCATACACATATTCAAACTCCTAGTTATATGGTAATCTACACATACGTGTATATACACATATATTGTACATGATATGCATATAGTACATATTTCCTCATAAGTATATATTAATTGGTATCAATTAGATACTATTTGGTCTTGTTTTTATCTACTTATTCTGAAAGACTGCCAGCAGGCACATTTAAATAAATATAAATCTGAGTGACACACTTAAAATTAG
>JBAMJR010000189.1:6942500-7055129 GCA_038501785.1 Myoxocephalus aenaeus
CGAGCGCGAACGGGTCTGCGTACGCCTCGCGGCACAGCTGGCACACGAACTCTCCCAGCGGGACGTTGTCCCCGCCGGGCAGCTGCGGCCTGAGAGGCTTCTGGTCCACCGGCGCCTCTTTGATCTTGAGCCCGAGAACCGGAGACGTGGTGACGTCATCCTCAAAGTGCAGTCTCCGGATGGCTTTGGTTCTCTTGGACGGCGGCTTGCCTTTGCGCTCCGCGTCGCCTGCGGGCCGCTTGGTCGCGGCGGCGGGGAGCGCCGCGGCGGACGTGGCGCTGGTCTCGGGGCGGCTGCTGTTGCTGGAGCCGATGTTCAGGTCCACCGGGCCGTAGATGTGGTCCAGGGCGGGGAGCGCGGCTGGTGCGGGGAAGGACTCGGCGGAGACCGGCGAGCCGAGGTTGAAGCGCCTCTCGAAGGAGGAGCGGCCGTGGTCCCGGCTGACGGGGCGGGTCGGGCTGTAGAGCGCCTGGTACACCAGCTCCGGGTTCCCGAACTGCACCTGTCTGGCGACCTGCTCCGGAGCCGCCGCCCCGCAGGTGGGCGTCGGCGTCTGTACGCGCACCGGGAAGGAGGCGGCGAGGGGCGCGCGGGAGAGCGGCAGCCGCGGCGGCGCATCGGCCGCCGGGTGCTCCGCGTCCTCCTCGTCGGGGCGGACCCGGTACGACACCGGGTTGGTCTTCCGGTTCCTTTTCACCAGAAATCCTCTCGGCATGTTCGCGCTCGGACGGGAGACCCTGACGGCGCCTCTGCTGCTGCGGGGAGAAGAGATCCACTTTCAGCCGCGCGCGGACACGAGCATCTGACGCGCCTTTTGGTCGTCGCTTCTTACCGCTACTGATCCTGTGTTCTCCTCCTGATGTGCGTTCACACACAACATAGCTCCACTCTTTTTAAGGCGACATGAGGACATTGTTCCCGTCCCCCCCAACGCGTTGACTCATCCCCGACCAATCAGGAGCAGCCGAAGTCCCCGGTGGATTTGGGGAGTGGGTGTGGGAGGATGGAGAGGCTGAGGAGGAGGAGGAGGAGAAGGAGGAGGAGTTTGCAGATTGCAAAGCAGATGTACCTGAGGGGTTTCATTGTATCCCTCCCTCCCTCCCCCACTCTCTCTCTCTCTCTCTCTCTCTCTCTCTCTCTCTCTCTCTCTCTCTCTCTCTCCTCCTCCTCCTCCTCCTCCTCCTCCTCCTCCTCCTCCTCCTCCTCGTCTCGACCCGGGCACACGCCAGCCGCTCCTGCTTTTACGGTCTGATGAGTTTGTATAGAGATCTACACGTGCCTCGGCTTTATCTGTCTCCGTTGGGTGGAAAGTGGAGGGGGGAGACATAACGATGTCAAGAAGAAGTGATTGTTTGGGGGGGGATTGGGGTAAATGTGGAATTGCAAGAAATTGTGTAAATTCAGCTTCAGAGATGAAACAACAGCAGATGTTTTCATGTAAAATTTGAGAAATTAAATAAAAGGAGGTTACAGAAAACAAGCAGCTTTAAACCTGAATAATATTAGCAATAACACTAATGATAATAAAACACCTCAGAATTCAAAGACTTTCCAGGACAAATAAAAACCCAAAGAGCAGAAATCAAAACGTGCCTTTTACACACTAAACGGCCAAATAACCCAACATGTAGGACCAACTGCGGCTATGCAGCGTGTGCGTGTGTGTGTGTGTGTATGTGTGTGTGTGTGTGTGTGTGTGTGTGTGTGTGTGTGTGTGTGTGTGTGTGTGTGTGTGTGTGTGTATCTATGTGTGTGTGTGTCTATGTATCTGTGTGTATATATATATATGTGTGTGTGTGTATATGTATCTATGTGTGTGTATATGTGTGTGTATCTATGTGTGTGTGTGCGTGTTTTATGTGTGTATATGCATCTGTGTGTGTGTGTGTGTGTGTGTGTGTGTGTGTGTGTGTGTGTGTGTGTGTGTGTGTGTGTGTGTGTGTGTGTGTGTGCTGCTGCTGCTGCTGCTGCTGCTGGCGTGACAGTTAACTCCGGACATATGAACCCGTCACTTTGCGCATACATAATTAATAGCAAGAGGCGGGGCTTCCTGCTTTGCATCACAATGGCGGCGCTTGTGCAAGCTGGAGACCCGCCGTGATTGAAAAGGAAATTGCACAGTTTGAAAAAAAGAAAAGAAAAGAAAAAAAGGAGGAGAAGAAGTGGTGGGGGCCCCCAGAAGAAGCAATCTGGCCCTCAGATACCGTCGGCGCGTGCTGTGCGTAATCAGCGCGCGCGTTTCTGTGTCACCAAATGGGCCAAACGGAGATTATCTGGAGCTATAAAACACAGAAGACACCCTAATTCCTGCAGGTCAGATCGGACCCAGTCAGCCGGCACCGCGGGGCATGCTGGGAGGTCACATGGGACCCGAATGAAGGAAAGACTCGTTCCAGTTGCGTTCAGGGTCCGTTTGGGTGGATTTGGACACTAGTGTCCAAACATGGAGCTGAAATCAGAGTTAGCACCAAACGCTGCCGTTATCTCATTATAACATATACTATTCTTATTTTCCTTCTTTTTACACGTGTTTGTGTTTTTAATGTTGTTTTCCTACCAGATACATCTGTCATGAGTCCTGAAGTAAATAATTAGCCAATGACATCGTTTCAACTTGTTATGAATCATTCCGTTTTCTGGATTCCAGCGTTCTGCTTCGTTCTCTCTTGCTCTTCAAGATCATCGTTTACACAACTCAGTTTATTCTGAGTGGAAACAGGTTGAAATAACCTCAATGTTTTTAAGAAAACAAGACTTTAAGTGGTTAAAAAACAAGATCATTTTTATTTGGTAAACATTTAGCTGTTTTGAGCTAAATCTATAATAATATTTGATGCTGCTGAACCCGTGATGACTGTTTTTGAACCCAAATATGACTCAGCTTGAACAGATAAAGAAATATATACTGTAAATAAAATATCATATTACTAATAACTGAAAACTAAATGCCACTAATGATAAAAGTCCCTTATAGTATATTAAATCAACATTAATATCAATACATACCACTAAATAAACACTATAAACTATGTATTACCAGACTCTTAGAATAAAAGAACATTATAGCGACACTAAAGTTATTCTAAAATATTATAGGAGGGAGATTTGTAGCTTTTTATCTGTTACATTGCATTTTAATTTGAGGAGATAATATAAATAAATGAATAACATGAATAAGTCCCTCTCCGTGAGGCGTTCACGGGGATCTGGACATTTGCATGATGTAACGTGTGGAACGTGTCTGGGTCCTGAAGTATTCGCCACCAGCAGCCGGAGGACATGTGTTGTTGTGCGGTTATGTTGCTGATGGCTTCAGCTCATTACCATACAGCTGGAGAGGGACCCTCCTCCTCCTCCTCCTCCTCCTCCTCACAGCCTTCATCTCCAGCCGTGTGATTGGTCACGCTGCTGCAGAGTCATATACTCACAGTTACAGTTGGAACAAAACAAAACAAAAACACAGAAGTGATCGTTTAGTTTGCAGTGAACTGTTTATTGTGCGTCATGTTTCAGGGAGAGGAAGAGAAGTAGAGAGGAAGTGAGGGAGAGAGGAAGAGAGGGAGAGAGGAAGAGAGGGAGAGAGGAAGTGAGGGAGAGAGGGAGAGAGGAGGCTACAAAGAAACATATTAAAGTACGGAGAGACAAAATACAATTAAGTAAATTTTTTACATGACAAAAAAAAAGTTTCCTCAAATAAAGAAACAAATAAAAAAAACTTCACATATCAAAGAACCCTTAAACATATATATATATATATATATATATATATATATATATATATATATATATATATATATATATATATATATTTTAAGTGCTATTGATGAAATAAATATAACCGTACAATATAAGTTGCAATATAAGCTACAGCAGAACCAGAGAGATTTGTTTTTGTATTCCACACTTGTAAGAAAACCTGGTGCCTACATTACCCACAATGCACCAAGCAGGCTACAGAAGCTCTGCTAACATTTCACACACGCTCATCCAGGTGCTCGTCCATGGAGAAGAAGAAGACGTCTTGGTGTGATGTCATGCTGTGATGTCATGGTGTGATGGTGTGACGTCATTCTGTGATGGTGTGACGTCATGGTGTGATGTCACGATGTGATGTCATGGCATGGTGTGATGTCATTCTGTGATGGTGTGACGTCATGGTGTGATGTCACGATGTGATGTTATGGTGTGATGCCATGCTGTGATGGTGTGACGTCATGGTGTGATGTCACGATGTGATGTCATGGCATGGTGTGATGTCATGGTGTGATGGTGTGAGGTCATGGTGTGATGTCACGATGTGATGTTATGGTGTGATGCCATGCTGTGATGGTGTGATGTCGTGGTGTGACGTCATGCTGTGATGTCATGATGGGATGGTGTGATGGCATGCTGTGATGTCACAGCTGTCCCGGGGAGGCGAACATGGGCAGCAGGTTCCGGTTGTAGGTCAGATATCTCACGGCGCTGCTCCTCAGAGACGAGAGGTCGACCTGCAGGGACACATGTTGTTGTTGTACACACTTGTTTACAGGTTGTATTCAGCTCGGCCATCGTTGTATTTTTAAATCAATAAGAATAGAACTAAAAAGCACTGACTGTGTTTGAGTTGATCTGCTGAAGCTCCTCCTCAAAGTCTGAGAATCTGTCGTGATAGACGGCCAAACACCAACTCTGTCTGAAGTAACTGTAGGAGACACACACAGACACACAGACACACAGACACACACACACACACACACACACACACACACACACACACACACACACACACACACACACACACACACACACACACACACGTTTTATTTTCACGTTTTCAAAGCTGATGGAGAACATTTGATACGTTTGTAAGATAAAGAAACTTATTATGAAAACGAGCTGAAACACTTTAGTCCGGCAGTGTAAAATAAATATGTATATATATATATATATTTACATATTTATTATAATGTCTTTACCTTTATTTTACAACTAGAGTTACTTTTCACATTACAAACCCTCATAATAATGTAGTAAATTAAGATTAAACCAGTGATTCCAAAGCTTTGTGGCTTGTGACCCAAAATTAAAACAAACTGATGTTTCAGAACTCTTCTTGTTCTTGTTCTTGTTCTCTCCTCCTCCTCCTCCTCCTCCTCCTCCTCCTCCTCCTCCTCCTTCTTCATCATCATCTTCTTCTTCTTCTCCTCTCCCAGTCATCTGTCGACCCCCTGACCTTTATGTGGTGGCCCTCTGGAGGGCCCCGACCCCTATGTTGTTACCGACTGGAATACAGTATCTGACTGTACATAAAGAACGTAAAAGTATTTCCACCTGGAGCCGCTACATGAATAACAAGTCAGCTGACTTTTACTTTTAATACTTTAAGTACTTTTACTTTTTGACTTCTTTTATTGTTTTTACATTATAGGTACCGTAAACGTCGGGTTAAAAGCCGCTCCTACGGCCGTTCAGTGTCCCCGCTGTAGCAAGCTAGCAGCAGCACTAGCTCCCCGCTGCTGCCACCGGCCGCTGCTTCTGCTACTGCCCGCTGATGCTGCTACTGCCCGCGTCCCCTCTGCCCAAGTCGTGAGTCGAGCCTGGTCCTGCTACCTTCGGTGGTTTTCGGGGAGCTAGCGGAAGTTAGCGGGGAAGTGACGGAGTGCTAGCAGGAGCCCCAGCTGGCTACAGCGGGGAGCTAATGGGGACATCGACCGAAGGTAGTAGCGGCGCGTAACCCGACGTTTACGGTACTAGTACTTGTACTCAGGTAAAAGTACTTCCTCCATCACTGTGTGTCTGCAGAATAGCATAGCTAGACACAAGAGAGAATAAACACACACACACACACACACACACACACACACACACACACACACACACACACACACACACACACACACACACACACACACACACACACACACATTAACAGTACTGGCTGAATGACCCTCCGCCTCCATGCGTCAATCAATGATTTTAACGGCTCTTGATGCTCCGTCAGCCTCACAATGACTTTACGAGTCAGCTGAGTGAGGAGTCGTCCTCTGCAGGGGGGGAAATGGGGGTGAGGTTAAAGGGGGGTGGGGGGGCTTTTGTCTCTCACCACAAAGACAGATTGGGGAGCTGCATAAACAGATTAGGAGGCAGGACAATAGACGTCCATATCTGGGGGTCATTTGTGTTGGAACCTCAGAAGCAGGTCACCCGCTGTTTGACTAACACACACCACACCACACACACACACACACACACACACACACACACACACACACACACACACACACACACACACACACACACACACACACAAAGTCACACTAGCAAACACTCACAACATGAGGACTAAAGACACTTAAGGCCAGAATCTCTCAACACAGCGTTTGTGTTGTTTTGACGTGTGTGTGTGTGTGTGTGTGTGTGTGTGTGTGGGTGGGGGGGGGGGGGGGGTCATCAGTCAGCTGATGCATGATGGGAAGTTTCCTCCGTCCGACTTGTTTCTCTCCAGGGCCCTATTCTTCGTACCTGGTTTACTGAGTTAGCCGGATAATTTTCAGGATAAGATGACGCAGGTCAGGCTTTTCGGTTCTTCGAAGCAAGTTTAGAAAAATCACCATAGCAACACATCGAAATCCCTTAACCTGCTCCAGCGCAGGTTTAGTGAAATTCACTCGATAAACTGGCCACTCCCACCGGACAAAAAAGGCAGCTCACTTCCTCATTGATGAAGGAGCGATATTAGTTATATTAGTTTTATTGGGAGAGAGTTCTTCCAGATCGCCAAGATCCGTTCTCACATCATGATGACTTCCTGTATGCGGCGTATTAGATTCTGCCGAGACCTCATCGAGCCGTACATTAAACACCACACAGCGCAGCAGAGGATCGCCTGGATCACATACTGTATGCAGACTGGATCACAGTGTCTCACAGACTTGATCACCTTTTTTGCGACTGGTACATGTTTGTACAGTGTCGACGATGCGGAGAACATCGGGAAAGCCGCTGCATGCCGTGCTGTTCGTAACGTTTATTTAGCACTTGAGAAAGTTATGGATGTGTTAAAGCACAATTATATGACAGTGTATTAGTACACCATACATATCATTATTGTAGAAAATGATTAAGGTACTGATCCGCCCATACACATATTCAAACTCCTAGTTATATGGTAATCTACACATACATGTATATACACATATATGATACATACGCGCATACAGTACATATATCCTCATAAGTATATATTCATGTGTATACTGCCAGCAGGCATATTTAAATAAATATAATCTGATTGATTTGGTGATGAGTTACTTAAAATTAGCCGATACATTTTCCCAACACTTTTAACTTGATATATTTGCGATGCTTATGTGACTCTAGCCCGACCAGCGGAGGCACCGTTATGCTGCGTTCACAAACAGGAAGTGTTGCGAATATTCGCTACGCTTTGGATGTGAACGCAGCATAAGACTTTGCCATGATTATGGACTTAAATTCATCATATGTAGTCATGATCATCTCCTGCTCCTCCACTCTCTTTCTCTGAGTTTATTTGCCATTGTAGCATTTGAAGATCATCAAATCTGTGTTCGACTCCTCCCCCTTCTGAAGAGGAGCATGCATGCGCATTTATCCAGATGACTGACGTCTGGTTCGAATGAACGAGACTGTTTGAGGGCGGGTCAACCTTTGAAGAACCGGGAAAGCCTGATGTCAATCATCTCGCTAATTTAAGCTGGATAATAGGACATTTGATCGACTTTGCTGAACCACGTACGAAGAATACCCCCCTGAAGTTTTGTTGCGAAAACAAAATGAATCTTGAGCAGCGTGTTCTTGTACCGTGAATAAATGACACCGCTACACCAAAAAATAAACAACACAATAAGTGTGCAGGAAATATGAATCTGGTTTGTTGTTTGTTGACAACTAAACGTACCGATCCTTCCTGCAGGCCGGTTCTTGAGGCTGATATCAAAGAGGCTTTATAGTTACAGGTTGCAAACAAACCAGAGGAATGTCAAACACTTTCATTCATTTCTCCACATTAAAGCGTTTGAGATCATCTGGAAAAAACTGACGGTTCGTTTTAACGACTATTTTTTGTTATTGCCAGATATTGGCAGGATGAAAAAAAAAAAAGTTTAAGGTTGATGGCTAATTTCTTATGAATTCTGGGTAATCTAAGATTCATTTCAAACGGAGAACAACGTGGCTGAGCAAATGCCAATTTTACAGGGAATACACATTTTTACTTTTTTCAAGGAATTTTCCAGGCCTGGAAATAACCATTTTAAAATTCCATGACTTTTCCAGGTTTTCCATGACCGTAAGAACCTGTGTGAGTGAAGTGTGTGTCAATATATATAAAATATATCAGCTATTTCTACTAACTCCTCAGACAGACAGAGCTTTATGTTTCCTTCTTATATCTCAACACAACCTATTATGAGCCATGTTTCCCTCTTTTAAGACGAGTCTAAAATATGACCGCTCAGCGATTACAGTGATATTATGAACAGGTTGAAACCAGAAGAGCATCCTCAGAGGTATCTAGACTCTCCAGGTTCATTAACATCTGGCCGGTAGTTTGGAGGAAGTGAAGGAACCCACATTTTAATAAACCAGGTTCAGTTTCTGAAGTTTAACCAGCTGGATTTAAAGTGAACGTGGACTTCCTTTAACTCCAGGATCCCCCTACCTGTGCAGGTCATGGATCTGGCCCTGCTGGTAGCGGCTGCTCAGCTGGCCCAGCAGCTGCTGGTGCCTCCCGAACAGACTCAGGTAATTGTGCACGGGGAGGGGCTTCGGGGACAAGCAGGTGAGCGTCTCCACCAGCTCGCGGCCGTCCAGGCGCAGGAAGAAGTAGTTTCCCGTCTCCGCCCGGCCCGTCACCATGCCGCCGCCGTCCTGCACCTTCACACGGACCAAATTTCCATGACCAAATATTTGGTGAAATCTCGGTGTATACATGAAAAAGTGAGAACATGTAGTATTTAAACTAACAATGAGAATGCCAAGGCATACACTATACCTAAATGACACAAATAAATGAGACACACTAGTTTGATTAAAAGAATAAACATTTATATAGATGCCTGTATGTATACCTGCTTATATTTTGAGCGTCTTTCTTTTAAAGGCATATTAATTATTTCAAACACGGCGTAAATGAACGTCATGAACATATGAATATAACACATTTACATGACTTTTACAAAACCTTTGGGGTTTTATTTTTTTCAAGGACTTTTCCAGGCCTGGAAATAACCATTTTAAAGCTCCATGACTTTTCCAGGTTTTCCATGACCGTAAGAACCCTGAACAACAGTCTATTGACGCCCTGACAGCCTTACCTGCTGAATGCCTGCCGGGTCGCTGGACGATGGTTTGGTAACGTGCAGGTAGTGAAACCCTCCAGGCAGCGTCCCGCCTGAGGAGACACACGGTGAGGATCAGAGAGCATCCATCAGGTGATCAGGGGACCCATCAATAAGTGAATGAGGTGTGTAGCATCCGGGCTTATAGATACTAGGACTCTTATCAATACTCTTATCGGTTCTGTTTGATTATTATGAGAGAAAAATATACAATTAATGAAGAAAAAGAGCCACATTTCTTTATTATTCTTGTATGTAAACAAAGCAGCAACACAAGAAGTTCCTAACTACATTCTCAGCTCATTGATCATGGAGGACTTGATGCCAACAGGTTTAGATACTAACAAACATCTCAACGCCGCCCTTTTAGAGAAGCTGGTTATAGAAGGAGAACAACACATATTGTGGCTCCCGATGTTCCGTTTTTTTTTACATATTTTGACGAGAGATGAGGTCGTCTGAAGATGCACAGTAAACAGATTATTGAGAATAAACAGATTATTGAGAATATTGTCTTTCTCTGAATATTTGGTGCATTTAAAAGTGGTCATTGTGAATAAATGTCACTGACACTGTGTCCTTTTCATTTTGTAGAGTAAATGTATAATAAAAATGAAATAAAAACACACATTATACTTTAAAAAAGAGCAATCAGGGTGTCAATGTCGAGGGAAAGATGCTTTTATCAGAAGAAAACCGGGACAATGGCAGAATCGTCATTTCATGGCAATGAACTCATGAACCCCCCTTTAACCCCCATCCATCCACCCCGAACACGGAGATCTCTCTGAAAAAGTTCACGCATGCTTCATTCCAGAGCGAGGGCGCAGCAGAGTGGCGGCTGTGTGCGAGCGGCCTTGGTGGCTCTGTGAATACACGGCGGCACAATGCGCCATTGTTAGGAGCCGCCGGGGGTTTGAGTGCCCGCCACAATAACACTGGGTGAAAAGATTGGAAAACGTTCCACAAAAGCCTCATGAAAAAAAATATATAGCGTGAATTCTGGTAGATTAAAAGCGGGGGGGAAAACAACCCCGGAGAGGATGGGAGGAAGGACGAGCGGCGAGGAGAACTCACAGGGAGCACGGAACACGGAAGTGGACCTGAGATCTGGGTTGTGAAGGAATTTTGTGTTTATGAAGAACCTTCTAAATATCTCAGAAGGATCATCAATGTTCCTCTTAATGAATAAAACAGCTAAAACAGTACAGACCAGTCAGTTGGTATAAATAAGGTAGAGCGTAGATTGAACATTCGTGTCGCTTGTGGGGGGGAAACCACCCACTACCCACTGCGCTGTGTACCACAAGTCCAGTACCAGTGGGTGTTGTTCTGGCTTCTGGACACACAGTGGCAGTAGTGCGCACATCGTGGATTAAGTTTTGTTTAAACTCGCCGTAGTGAGGTGGAAGTGCCAAAAAATTTGTAATCATGGTGGCAACCTCCAGTTCTGTAAAGTGAAGTCTATGCTTCATGTGTTAAAGCTGCATTCTCTCTTCTGACTACCAGGGGGCGACTCCTCTGGTTGTATAGAAGTATATGCTTCATGTGTTAAAGCTGTATTCTCTCTTCTGACCACCAGGGGGCGACTCCTCTGGTTGTATAGAAGTATATGCTTCATGTGTTAAAGCTGTATTCTCTCTTCTGACCACCAGGGGGCGACTCCTCTGGTTGTATAGAAGTATATGCTTCATGTGTTAAAGCTGTATTCTCTCTTCTGACCACCAGGGGGCGACTCCTCTGGTTGTATAGAAGTATATGCTTCATGTGTTAAAGCTGCATTCTTTCTCCTGACCACCAGAGGGCGACTCCTCTGGTTGTATAGAAGTATATGCTTCATGTGTTAAAGCTGTATTCTCTCTTCTGACCACCAGGGGGTGATTCCTCTGGTTGTATAGAAGTCTATGCTAATTGTGTTAAAGCTGCATTCTCTCTTCTGACCACCAGGGGGTGATTCCTCTGGTTGTATAGAAGTATATACTTCACGTGTTTGATAAACAGAAAGGTACAAAACTGTGGAGATAAACCTGAAGTCTGTTGGTTCTGGACATCGCTGCAGAATCCCATCAAACCCTCAACATCTAATCTGCTGCACACGTCCCACACCGGACCTCTGACCTTGAATCTTGGGCTGTTTGTACAGCGGCACGAGGCGATCCGGCTCGGGCGGCGGCTCCACCGCGACCTCCAGCGTCGGGTCGAAGAGGGGCAGCAACATGGCCGCCAGGTCCCGGCCCACTTCCTTTGAGTTGAAGTTGGCGTGCGACCACTCGTCTGCGTAGTAGCAGCGGGAGAGCTTGGTGAGCGGTCCGGCGCCGGAAACGGACGAATCGCTGGTGTGGAACGCGGCGTTGACCACGAGCCGGCCGTCAAAGACCAGGAAGGAGCCGCTGATGCTCTGGAAGGCATCGCAGTCGACTCCTCTGTTGGAGAGATTGATGAACACCTGGAAGGAGGAAACCAAGGAGAGAGAATTATTATATTTTTAAGGCATACTATGACTTTATCAATTACATTTTTTATGATATACTATACTATGACTTTTAAATTATATATTTTATCGACTTTTTATGAATTTTTCTGACATGATATTGCCTTTTTAGCAGTTATTATTCTGACTTTTTGTCACATAATTATGACATTTTGTTTAAATTTTCTTGTGATTTCTTTGTATTAATCAGCGTCATCTATAGTTGTAATTGCTGGTGATGGAAGACCAGATCATACCTGGATTGATCCATTCATGAAAATACACCTTCTTTCTTCTGATGTCTTCTCTAAAAATGGCAGAAAAAAGAACCTTCAGAACTCTCTGTGAGTAAACTGAAACTCTGTGATTAGACGACGGGAGCTGGACTAACGTTGTACATTATTGTACATCATTAGAAGACTTTAAAGTACCCCATGGAGTTTTTCATTGTTTATGGCTTAAAAAAAAGTTTCCATATATATTTCTTTGCTCTAGAAAAGTTTGTGAATGCTTTGGACCCTTCATGGTTCGACAGCACTTAAATGTAGAATAATAAAAGACAACGAGGCCTCTATTTCACCCTAAAATGAGAAAAGAGGCCACAACCAGACGGGAGAATCTTCTCCCGTCTGAAACAATGAGAATGGGAAACACACCAAAAATAAATGTTGAGCTCGACAAACACAGTCGGCTTCCAGGAGGGAAATTAACATCCAGCAACAGCCACGAGCTGCTGAAGTCCAGCCGGCACGATGTCGATGTTTGGAGAACGTTTTCTTCCTTTTGTAAAAACTAACAGCTGACTGGAAGAGCAGCGAAAACCAGTTAAAACGTGGACTCACTCCGCATGGCAACCGGAGGAGGGGCTCTGCTGCGTCGGAGGTGAAGGTCACGGACGCCAGCGGCTCCGGATGCTCCCCGTCGTTCATCAGGGCCAGCAGGCGGCCGCGGTGGACGTGCACCTCGGCCTCCCCCAGGGCCGCTGCCACGGCTTTCTCCACGATGGGGTCGCCGAGGCCGGACACGCCCGGCTCGGGCGGCGTGAGGACCAGATGGACGCGGCTGCCCCGGACGCCGAGGCCCAGCAAAGCCTCTGCGGCCATGAAGACGTCGACGCCGCTTCCATAGACGACGGCGTCGCCTGGAGACACGAGGAAGGAACCTGTGAAGACTGAGTGCTGGAAAAGCTCATTTTATTAATTAAATTATGACAGTCTATCATTCTAAAGTTCAGCAAATATCTCCTGACAAAAGTCCACGCTCACTGTACGGTTTGTGTGATTTTATATTTGTGTGTCCATATTCTCGTATGAAGGCTGAGCAGGAGCTCATTTCCCCGGGTGGAGTCCTGCAGCGAGCGCTCCTTCTGCACCACCGTGGTAAGTCACAGTCATTAAAAAAAAAAAACGGGGCTTTCTCCTGAGTGAATCCCTCCTTTGATGTTTGCTCTTCAGAGAAGCCTCTTGACATTTCACAAAAGTGAGTCGATCACATTGAAAGCACAAAGCCTGCAGAGGACGCAGCGTATCAGATTGAATGTGCGCACGCGTTCATACGACCAGAAACATCCGCAATGGACCTCATTTAACGTTGGATCATTTCATCCTGTTGACAAAAAGCTAAAAGTAGTTGAAAAATCCACATTTTTAGCCACAATCTATTCTATTCTAACTACATTTGCGAGGAGTTTTTTGAGAGCGACGTGTGTTTTTCAGTTCCAATCCCCCCCTAGGGGGGGCAGACTGAGTGATTGTTTTATAAAACTGTAAATCATAGCTTGTTTTATGAAAAAAAAAGCCCCAAACTGCTGTATGTGGATGTATTAAACACCATAAGTAATATACAAGTGAAATATATGGTTTGGTACATGAGAAAATTAAAATGTTCCTCGTCACATGAACTATTTTTCATCTCGGGGTTGCGGCCCTAAAAGATGAATGTTGACGGCGTCGCGCTCACATAACATTGATAACTATGGATTTGAGGGCGCGGAAAAAATGCAACATTTGAAGGAACCCGTATGCAGCAATTTCTGAAATTAAAAAATTCAATTAAAAGCAGACTCGACCTCTGTGACCTTGTGATCTCTTATACAACTGCAGTGTAGTATATTTCCCCTCTGAACTCTGCAGAGTCTTTCATTTCATTGACAACTTTGAATGCAGGACTTTAATGTGTAAAGTAGTTTTGTTTCTTAAATAAAAACCAGAGCTTTTCTTTTCCCGGCTGTGTTTCCGGTGTCTCTGTCCGTGGTGCTGAACCAGTGCTGAACCATCAAGGCTGACGAAACAAAAAGCTTCTCATCAATAAACCTATATCCCACTAGATCCACCCAAGGAAACAGGTTTTTTTATGTCTAAAAAGTGAAAAGAAAGGAGAATGAATTCCGTGGGGAAAAAAACAAGTAGTTTAGCGAGACCTTTTCTTTATTTTTCAGCATTCACTGCCTTTTTTTTTGTGGACATAAAAAAGCATTAATCTTTTGTCAGGGTCTTGAGCTAGACTGATGAGTCATCAATACAAACTGGTCTGGTTTCTAATCATGTCGCCGCTATATTAAAAGACTTGTACCTCAAGGAAATAATGACATTTTGGGGGATTTATTCCTCTGATTTATCATGGACTGCATCCTCAAAGCTCCTTAAAGAAGCGCTTCCTCGTGAGGTTCTTTATGAAATGATTTGTTTTCCCCTTAAAGAGCTGAGACAGAACCGCTTTAGTATAATATTTACAGTCGCTCTCTGCTATTATTATTAAAATATGGAAATAAACATGGTATCTCTCTGCTGGAGTCTGCTGTGATTTGCATGTATTAATGGTTTTCCTTCATGACTGGGATAAACTAATTAGTACGTATAAAGGCCCCCACTCTAGATCGCTGCACAATTCCTTCAGAGGGCAGATTCATTTTGCTTAATGACACTGTGTGTTCTTCCCGCTCTGAAAAGCCCCGGCTCTCAGAAAGCGATGCGATAATGGAAACTGGATGGAAGAGGCCGACCTGATTGGCGGAGACGAAATATTTCTCTGCAGCTAATTAGCTGCTAATTACACCGGGGCACTTCAGCGCTGACTGCCTGAGTAATGACACACGACCACGCATTCATTTTAGGTTGTGTGTGTGTGTGTGTGTTTCATTACCCTCCAGCTCAACAAAGTTGGCACGCAGCCAGCGACGAGCAGCCGCACAGTCGTGGAGGTCATTGAGGGTGAAGAGGTTGGATGGGACGGTCCCGGTGTATCTGGATCCGGGCCGGACGTTTGTGCCGGACGGTTTCGGATCCACACCAGTAGGACGGGGAACCTGCAGCGTCACATGGGGACCAACGATCACGTCCCAGTTAAAAGTGGCAGAAAGTGGCAGTTAAGATAAGATAAGATAAGCCTTATTAGTCCCGCAGCAAGAGACACATAGTAAAATAAAATAAAAAACAAGTAATATAAATATAAGTAAACAGTAATAAAAACTGTAAAATAATCCACAATAGCAGTATTATATATACAGACAGAATACAAACTATTTCAAATGTATTTATATTGCACCAGTTAAAGTGATTAAAGTGACCAAAAGTGATGAAGTGTTTTTGTGGTCTACTGCGAGCTCAGTTGGTTGTGCAGTCTGACAGCAGCAGGAAGGAAGGACTTGTGCTACCTCTCCTTCACACACCAGGGGTGAATCATTAAAACCATTAAAACAAAGATAATGAATCATAAAAGATAAGAGGCACTGGGAAAGCAGAGATCAACAGGGATCCGTCGTATTTTGGCAATGTCGCTTTGGCAGAAAAATGAAGCGAAAGTCAAAAATATTTTGAACAATACATGAAATTTTGGAGTCTTGATAAAGATTGACGTGTCATATAACGAGTGAATACTGATACGACCAGCTGCTGTTTGCTGTTGTATTATATCTCACACAGAGGTATACATGTGCGTTACTCTATATGATTTACCGCTGAGGTGTCGGGGAGGAGAACTATAGAGCAGCAAAAAAGTATTAAGTATTAACATTTGCAGTTCGTCTGATCTAGAAGTCGTAGAGTCTCCTGGTCTCACCTGGTACTGGAGGCCCGTGCAGAGGACCAGGTGATCGTAGGGCACCTTCACGCCGCCGGACACCCGGACGCGTTTGGACTTCCTGTCGATGCCCACCATCTTCCCAGTCACCACGGTGACGCAGGAGTGCAGAGGGAGCTGGGCCAGGTCTGTGCTGCTGTACGCGTGACTGCAGGACGTGAAGAAAGCTCTTAAAGGGACAGTTTGAAGACCTTTTAGGGACGCACTGATTAAACCCTTTGGAGTCCCGATACCCAAAACCTGGTCTGATACCGGAGTCCTGATCCGAGAGCAGAGTTTCATCACTAAGCTGTACTGTACATTCTTTTACGTGTCAGGAAACGTCAGGTCGACTTAAACATTGCTTTTAAATGTACTGCATTACTATTTAGTAAAATAATGGTATCCGAAACCATCATTACCGATATCCAATAGCAGTATCAGTGCATCTCAAGTACTTATCCATAGTCAGCGGTGAATCCAAACCAACGCTTTAAACCACCAAAGTCACACAACAACACAAACACACTAACAGATGGTTCTGCAGTAGAGCAGCAGCTCCTGAGTCCTGAGAGCTTAAATCACTGTTTTTGTGAATGGAGTCTGGTGTGTGTGTAGAGAGAATAAAGATAACGACTTCATTTCATCGTCAGAAAGGTAAAGAGGTGAAAATACTCTAAATATAACGTTCACTTAAACTGATAGACTCTTTTAGGAGTCTAAATGCGTCCACAGCATAACTTTACTTTGCTCTTTGACTCTGAGAAGAAGCTCTAAACACACCTCTAAACATCTGAACCTCTTTAATGTCTTACGTTAACGTAGTTGTGAAGACTTGAGTTTAATTACACGTGAAATAAAGGTTCAGCGCTTGTGGAACGTTCTCGCGCCGTTTTTGAGCTTCATCCAATGAGTTCTTTAACGTAATGCTGCGTTTTTCGCAACGCTTTTTCGCCTGAGTTTACTCGCTCCAGTTCATGTGGTTAATTCGCTTCATTCGCTTTTTTGCGGAGGAAAGGGGGCGCGGCTTTTCCGTGGCTTAACTCCGTGAAAACAGTTACTATTTCCGCTATCCAACATTGAAATAACCACTAGTTCTGCTGGTAGCACTTTATAATAAGTAGACACTTTTTAGCATTAGTAAAGCATGAATAAACAATGAATTCATCATTTATAAAGCATTATTCTGATCTTAACTAATATTTAACTAACCAGTAGTACCTACTGAATTAATAAATAGTAACTACTGAATTCATCATGATATTTATTAATGCTTTGTAAAATATAACTAGTCTACACTTTATATTAAGTCACAGAACATGTTTAACTAATACTTAACTAACGAGTAGTAACTACTGAATTAATGAGTAGTAACTACTGAATTCATCATGACATTTATTAATGCTTTGTAAAGCATAAATAGTCTACACTTTAGATTGTTACAGAACATGCTTAACTAATACTTAACTAATGAGTAGTAACTACTGAACTAATGAGTAGTAACTACCTGATTTCATCATGAATGCCAGCATTTTTTTTATCATTTACTAACACTTTACAAATGATCTTATTAATCATCTATAAGTCATGAATACTTAATTTACAAATGGGGAATTCATCATTTATAAAGTATGAAACCATAGCTTATTAATCAAGAATGAAACATTTATAACTGTGTTTATGAATGAGTTACTAATGAGTATTCATGTTGGAATGATGCTTTATAAATGATGAATTCATTGTTTATTCATGCTTTACTAATGCTAAAAAGTGTCTACTTATTATAAAGTGCTACCGTTCTGCTTTATACTTGTTGTGGAAGTCCCACAAACGTCGAGACATCAAACGCCATCATGTCTGGGTTCATAATATTATCCGTAGGCACACACAGCTCAACGCTGATTGGCTTTCGCAACTCAGCGTCAGGCGGATCTTTCGAGTTTTTTTAAAACTGAAAACACTGATTTTCGCGCCGGCGGAAAATTCGCTTTTTCGCAACCATTCACGTCTGTGCATTGACTTTGCATGTAATCTACTCGCACAAATAATTAACAACACTTTAGGTGTGAACGCAGCATAAGACGCTCAAACATATTTCACTCACCTTGTGGACAGGAATCCGAAGTCCTCGTGGTCGCCGGGGAAACCGTGCGTCGAGACGAGCGTCAGGTGGTTGAACCTCAAGTGTGGGCTGCAAGAGAACAGACGCTGAAGAGCTTTCCCCACGGAACACAAGGGGAAAACACAAATGGCACGATTACCTGCTCCATGCCGTGTGACCGCATGCAGACAGCTGGACTAATGCTCAGAGGCAAATTTGTAATTTGTGATTTTGGGCAACACAAAATAAACTGAATTGAATTAATGTCAGGAAGATCTGAGTACACGAACACAGAGAGAGACGTCTACGGTTGGCTGATTATATTACATTTCATTTAGCTGACGCTTTTATCTAAAGAGACTTACATTCATACACCAGAGACACAGCAACGGGGAGCAATCTGGGGTAAAGTGTCTTGCTCAAGGACACATCGACGTGGACTAGCGGAGCCGGGGCTCGAACCGCTGATCCTCTGATTGAAGGACGGACCTGTCGCTCTCATTCTTCTGATTCTGTGACGTCGTTTGAAAATCAACTAAAGATGTACCTGTTTACACTGGCGTCCAAGGCCTGCTTTAAATCAGTTTTATGGTTTTTATTGTGTATATTTACTGTGTGTTATCACTGAACTATTGGTCACAGTCACAGGATCACGAGTCTAACCTAAGCTTCAGCATTTCTCCAGAAAGCCAAACGTTTGGTCCTCCTCCTGAGCTCACTGCCCTCCTCCTCCTCCTCCTCCTCCTCCTCCTCCTCCTCCTCCTCCTCCTGAGTTTACAGCCCACGGTACACGGCGCGTCCCTTGTGATGCAAATAGACATACAACATAGAATGTGTTGCGTAAGTCGTAATAAAGGATTGTATCCATACATTCTCTCTCGTAGAGAAACAATGTTGCAATAAACTATACAATAAAATAAAGTTAAGGATTTATTATCCCAAACAATGGTTATTAACCTGTTGGTGTTTTTATTGATGGATTAATCGTATAAAATGTCAGAAAGCCTGATGTCCTTAAACTCGTTTCCTCCGACCAACGGTCTGAAATCCAGAACATCCTCACGTTTGAGAAGCTAGATATGTTTTGCTTGATAAATAACTTAAATGATAAAAATGTAAGGCTCAAGTGAAGGATCCTGGACCGTCAAGTCAGAGCTGTGTGTCGTCAGTTTGACCTTCTGAGCAACAACAACAACAATCAGCCGCCAGACGACCAGCACGGTCAAACTTTCCTCGCTTATCTGTGCCAGAAGGTGGTTTTATTCTGCGGCAGTGAGGCATTAAGGCCCATTATTGGTGGATCTGGATGAGGGGGGGTCCAGAAGCCCTGGATTTGCTCCGTTATCAGGCGGGGCCAGACGCCCCGTAACCCGGCAGCCCGACCGAGGGCCGAGCTCTTTATCTGTCTGACCCCGTCAGGGCCTGTAATGAAGCTGCTGCACTGCATTCTGGTGAGCACATGGAGAGCTGTGTCTGGGCGGGGGAGGGATGGGTGGGTGGAGGTTTGGGCAGGACCGATAAGAAGGGCCCCAGCAGGCCCCCAAACTGACCCATCATTCACCCTCTCATTCACCGTTAGTCCAGCGGACATTAACAGCCTCATTAGTCGACTTGTTAGTGATGGCCAAATCAGATCGCTGCCGCAGAGCCCGGCGGTGGCTAATGAAAGGGGTGGGGTGGAGGGGTTCTGCTGAAGGCCCTCGCCACAGCTGCATGGCCGGCCCCTCGCCAGCCGCTGCTGGCAGCTATCGCCCGGTTCTGAATCGGCAGCCACCGCCGCCTCCGATTATCTTCCCGAGCAAGTTGATCTCACAAAGCCGGGACAGAGGAGGAGACGGCCGACCCGGAGCCAAGTGACATTTGGATTCCTGGAAATGAAAGACGATAAAGAAATGAAGACATGGCCGCTCCACCTTCGGTTCTGGGGTTCAGGGGTTCTGGGTGCTTTCTCAGGATCTGTCCATAGCGGCCGCCTGCCGCCTGTCACAGACCTCAGATCTGTGTTTGCTGGCACTTGGAGGTGAAAGAGAAGTTTCCTGTGAACGTTTCCTGCTTATTGAAGTTCTGGTTTGGTTCAAGTTCAGGTTTTGTTTTGTTTTGGTCCTTTTGTTTTTGTTTCTCCTGCTGGTTGCAGCATACAGCGATTCTTAGAAATGTCATCATGAGAACTTCTTTTCTTAATATTATGAAGATACAGATAAACTGAAGTCAAAACTCCAGTTGTAAGACTTATCTATTATATAATGTACTCATATGGTGTTTACTACTAAATAAAGGTGTTTATTTTCTTATTGTACACATCCAGACCAACGGTGTCTCTCAGTGCCTTCTGACTTCCTGTGAGCTCATTGGTTTCTGCTGAAGATCTAAAGCTTTAAAAACACTTCACCAATATATAATTTCATTCATAAAAAAAACAGCTGGTTACTGTGTTTACTAGTTTTTAATCGAACAAACAGGAAGAAATAGAGCATACGATTAATCCACGTTTGGTGCTCAAGTGAATATATATTTTTTTTTATGGGATTCTTTGACATAAGAAGAAAACACAGAATATTACCAGACTCTTCCTTTTGAAGTAGTTACAAAGAAACCAGTCAGAAACCTTTGGGATCAGTTTGCTTCATCCCAGTGAATCAGGCAGTCGGTTCTGGTGCAAATAATGAAGCTGCTGTTCAGACTGCTGTGTGCACAGCTCTTGATGGGAACTGGGAGACGACAGGGTTCATACAGAAGGCACAGATGGTCAGAGGTGTGTGTGTGTGTGTGTGTGTGTGTGTGTGTGTGTGTGTGTGTGTGTGTGTGTGTGTGTGTGTGTGTGTGTGTGTGTGTGAGGGGGGGGGGGGGGTGGGGAGAGCCCTCAGGGCCCCTTAAAATGTTAATCCGGTGTGGTTAGGGAGGAAGAATTGTGACTGTATTTGTCACTGCTGCTACTAACTCAGAAAAGGTCAGTACATATAGAAAGTTTATTCAATTGTATTATATACTATATATATATATATTGATATAAATATTTATATATATATATATTTATATATAAATACATATATTTATATATAAATAAATAAATATATTTATATAAATAAATATATATATATATAAATATATGACACAGTTTAACGTTAACTATCACGCTGTAAATAAACTTTTCTCCTCCAGTATCCAGTAGATCATGTGATCAGTAGAACATGTGATCAGGGCCGTTTCTCAATACACAAGACTCCAAAAGTCCACAAGTACAGACTTGTGAATTTTTGGAGTCTGGACTTCAAGTCCAGACTCTAAAAGTACGGTGAATTGGAACGGCAGCTTACTTGATGACTTCACCACGTTGGCCGCTCTTTCTTCACGCATGTATATTTAAAGAGCCAGTGGCGGGAAAAGGTATAGAAGATTGCTGTGGATACAACGTTATATTAGATCTAATAAATATTAATATATTAGATATAATACCATTATAATAAAGCTGCTTCTGATTATTATTGTATATATATATATTATTATTATAGATATATTATATAGATATATTACACATCTATATATTATAGATATATTATATATAATAATAATGGATCGGACCCGGAGGATTGCGGTTGCGATCGCGGTCGGCCATCTCTATCAAGAAGCCGAAGAGGAGGCGGCCAAACTCGGGAGGTGAATCCTTCAAAGAAGAGCCATGGTGCAGCGGAGGATGGAGAGGAGACGTGCCTTAATAACATGTCTTTATTGCTTTGTAAGTCTGTCTTAACATTACACTTTTTGTTAACCAGGCTAGCCATTGTTCTTCTTTGTAACCTGTCCTCCCACTTGACAGTTTACTTTGTACACCCAAAGAAAAAATAATGTAGTTTAATATTGTATAAAACTTAGATTTAATGTTTTAGGGACGTGATCATTTAGTTTAATGTAGTTTCTGCTGCTGTTGTACTGTACTGGTTACACTGGGAGGTGTATCTAATATCTATTCTCTTTCATATCGGATGAATGAAATACCTCAAAAATTAGATTACATAGACAATACCTTTACATTAGAACATTGCTCATGTTAACATTTATTGCATGGCTGTTGTAATATTAATATATAATCTATCCAGGCCTAATAAGCTAGCAGGTACAGAGGAGGTTTGATACAGTAACATTATAACAGTATTTAAATATTAAATACAAAATATTAAAGCACCTGACCACACAGGTCAGATATTAATACCGGTAGACTTCAACCATTCATATTTATAAATCATTATTTATTATTATTTCAAAATTCAAAATTCAAAATGATATCCTTTTTTTTTTTTTTTTACAGGACCAAAGTCCTGTTCAGCGATATGCGCAATTGAAGGACCATGTCCCGATTCTTTCTTAAGTTCTAGTCTGAAGCTGACCTGAGACCAGCCTTCAGGCTCTCCAGGAACAGCATCAACATGCTGGTCCAGATGCTGCCCTGGCAAACAAAACATGGATGGAGCCATGAGCTTGAGGTGCTGGTGAGGGTGTAGGGTGTGGCTTGCTTGTGGAGCCTCCTACAGGGTCACCTCAGACATCTTTGCCATGCCACTGTCCACAGGGTGCAGGATCGTCCACAACGTCGCGGAGGAAATTATGACTATCCTCCATAGAGTTGTGCATTTCCCCAAAGCAGAGGAGATGGAGGAGGTGGGGGCCGGCTTTGCTCGCCTTGCTGGCCATGAGGTATTCCGCTGTGCTGCCGGTGCCATCGATGGGTGTCACGTCCGGATTCTTCCTCCTGCAGAAGCACAAGAGGGCATTATATAAACAGAAAACGGAACGGGATCAGAGGAAGGCTTGCTGCCCAGATTTCTGCTCCCGAAGGACTGCCAACATGTCAGGGTCAACATGACTACTTGTAGATACTAAACCTCCCCAGATGAAGTTATGTCCACTGGAAGAAAATAGTTCATTAAG
This sequence comes from Myoxocephalus aenaeus, assembly GCA_038501785.1. Classification (NCBI taxonomy): domain Eukaryota; kingdom Metazoa; phylum Chordata; class Actinopteri; order Perciformes; family Cottidae; genus Myoxocephalus; species Myoxocephalus aenaeus. The sequence goes on from JBAMJR010000189.1 coordinate 6,965,413, forward strand.
TTTGTGTATATATGTCTTTTGCAATGTTCTTCTTCTTCTGTCTAATTTAAATGTAACTGCCTGACTGTAAATAACTATCTGTAAACAATAGGACTTTGTAATTGTTTGTTGTTATAAATATACACAATTGCTTTCAAAAATTAATATCCTGGGTTGAAATTCAAACATTACATTTATTTACAGTTTATTTCCAAGCTTCTCATTCTATATGGCCCAGGTTTCCTCAGATGTCCCTTAATTTAAATTGTAGGTTATAATGCACAATGATAGACAGCATAATCAGTCTGTATAATATGGATAGAGAGGAGTTAACAAGTCGGTCAAAAGTTAAAAGACAGCGTTCTAGGTCAACGTTAAAGTTAAATTAAAATGTAATTGTAATAATAAAATGGATTTAACGTTACCTGTAAACAAACAATAGACTATTGAGACCAAAAGATTGTTTGTTAGATTGAACCAAACTGAATTATAGCTCATGTTTAACCGTACAACAGAGACGTCAATACCACCAGCAAATTAAAAAAAGACTTGCAGAGATCAGGCTGTTCTAGCCGAGCACCGTGAGCGCTGAGTCGGCGTGAGCCGACTAATTTATCGCCTAAAAACATCCTAAAATTATTTCCCGTGACTTAACAGCAGTAGTATTTAGAAAGTTTCAACTTACAGTTGTGTTGTCTCCTCCGCCATTTCTTCTGTTTGCTGGAGTGAAATGCATCCTGGGATATTTGGCCATCCAAAGTACACACAAGTCACCTCCGATGCATACCCAGTAAAATGGGAGGAGCGAGCCACATCCGGGCATTTGGACCGTGCTTGGCCTGATGCGAACTTTGAATTGGAACAGTACTTGGGCTAGAACTAATAACGTTTATCCAGTGGCGGGCCGTGGATTTTCTACCTGGGCATTCAGTGGATCAGCTGTTTAACAGCTGGACGAGGCACATGTAGTGTATTTGTGAAAAACAATTATTATAAAATAGATATAACCTTGTGATTCTGTTTAGGCCAGCAAAGAAGGCTTAGCAGGCCCTGACGGCCCGCCACTGCATTTCACAAGTACGCATATTGAGAAACGGCCCAGGACATCATGGCTGTTGCTCTAGTCTCTGATAATGTGACACAACCAATCAGAGTTTAGACCAACAGAAGGAGAGCTAGTAACATTAGCAGCACCGCTAACGGAGAACCAACAGGAGGAGAGCTAGTAACATTAGCAGCACCACTAACGGATAACCAACAGGAGGAGAGCTAGTAACGTTAGAAGCACCACTAACGGAGAACCAGCGGAGGTTCACTTCAGTATATATTAGTGCTGTCAAACGATTAAAATATTTAATCGCGATTAATCGCATTTATGTCATAGTTAACTCGCGATTAATCGCAATTAATCTCAATTTTTTTCTTCTTCATTTTAATGCTCTTATCAACATGAAAAAGTGGATTGGCTTGCTGTAAACAAGGGTTTACAAAATAAAATTATAAAGTGTACATTTCAGGTAAACAAGGGTTTACAAAATAAAATTATAAAGTGCACATTTCAGGTAAACAAGGGTTTACAAAATAAAATTATAAAGTGCACATTTCAGGTAAACAAGGGCTTACAAAATAAAATTATAAAGTGCACATTTCAGGTAAACAAGGGCTTACAAAATAAAATTATGAAGTGCACATTTCAGGTAAACAAGGGCTTAAGAGAGAGAGAGAGAGAGAGAGAGAGAGAGAGAGAGCTGTGAACATAGCAGTCAGGCTCTCGAAGGCAATTCGTAGGTCCTGTCGTTGGATGCGATGCGTATTATATCAGCTAGACCCTCGTCCTCCACAACGTTAACAGGCCTACACGCAGTAGCCACCCATTTAGCTATGGCTGCAATAAGTTTGTTCTTCGTTGTGGTGTCCATGTGTTTCTGTCCGAAGTCATCCATTCTTGTCTGGCTATGACGAGGGGGCGCAGAGTTAGCATCAGCTGTGTGCTTGGCCATCAAGTGGTATTTCAGACTGGATAGGCTACGATGATAGCTCAGTTCACAATGACAAATGGCACATACCACTTTGGTCTCGTCAAGGGAACCATCTGACAACTTTTTGAAAGTAAACTTTCCATTCATTAGCGTCTTATCATTCATTTTGCCATATCGCGCTCACCATTCATTCATTTCAAACCGTAACGTTAGCCTAGCTTCCAAGCCCAAACGGCGTGCCTATTGTTTTGCTTCCGGTTGAGCTACATCCGGCGTGGTGCTCACGAGAAAAAAAAATGAAAAATGAAAATGCGTTAACGCCGTTAATAAAATGGACGCCGTTAAAATTGGTTTGCGTTAACGCCGTTAATAACGCGCTAGTATATATATATATATATATATATATATATATATATATATATATATATACACATATGTATTATTATTATAATAATTATATACAGGCCCCCCATATGGGAGACAAATGACGCTGAGGCGGACTCACCAGAGACAAAGCACCTCGAGGAAAGACAAACCCGTGTCCGACGCCCCGACCACCACGATCCTGGCGTTGACGGTGACCTTGGGCTCCAAGGTCAACTTCCTGCTGATTAGGCTGAGAGCAAACGGAGCCTGAGAGCAGCAGAGGGGGCGAGACATACGGTCACAATCAAAGGCAAATATTCCACCACATGCATGTAAGCATAACCACGAACCAGCTGAAAGCATTGCATGATAATGTGTCCAAATAGTTATACATTCATACATTAATTTGGCATTCATAGAGTGCCACAATGTGTGTGGTTTTTCATGAGGTTTACAGCAGAAAGAAGACGGTAAACAAGGACAGAGGCGTGCAACAAGTGTCCAGCTGCAGCTGCAGTTGAGGATCGACGCTTTGACTCTTCGGCCTCCAGAGCGCCTCTAAAACAGGATTTCCTCCCCTTATTGTGTCGTTTTGTATGTCAGAAATTCAACAATAATATATATGTATGTACTTTTCTTTGGTGTGCAGCTGTGCTTCCGATTAGCCAACAAACTTGTTTGGTAAAGTTTGTTTTCATCACTTATTTTATTGTGTTGAAGTCACCTTTTGTCCAATGAAATAAACTTATATTGTTGTCATCTGCAGACTGACCCCACAGGGAAAGATGTGTTGAGCAGTGTGCGCCGTGCACGGGGGGGTGTGCCGCACGCCGCCCAGCTGTTATAGCAGGCGTAGGTATGCCACTGGTGTTGAGGTTCTCTTTTTTTAAATGTGTTTATTCGTACTTTGCACTTGGTTGCAACCAGACGTTTGCGCTTTGTTAAGAAAATCAAAAAAACAGTTTGAAAAATAAGAAAATTGCCGCTTCAGGTGGTAATGAGACTGAACCTCTGGGATCGAACTTGTGACCTGACGGTTAAGGAACACTTCTCCACAATCACCACAAAAGAGTCCCACAGGAATTACTTCTAATTCCTCCGCCACCGAGTGTCTCTGGTCCTCGCGCTAATGGCTTCTTCATCATCTGTAATTAGGCAGATTGGCACCACAATGCACCTTGTTGGATGAAAACAGCATCGAGCGAAAAAGAGAAGAGAAAAAAGGGGAGGGGAACCCGAGGGTGAAATTAACCTTTGTGTAATATTCAAATAATTTCCAGGAGGGCGTGTGTGCTCGACATCTGTCGCACGCCGAGATGTCGTTGGGTTTGATTAGCAGGAAAATAAAAGTGTTGAAATGTTTACGCGTCAGACACACAAGGCATATTTTTTTATATTTTTAATTGTAGCAATAAAACAAAAGCGGCAACTACTTTAAAAGGTTTACAATCTTTAGTTTTTTTAATTATTATTTCTAATACTTTTGATCACTTGTTTTCACGTCAAAAGTTGCAATGGCAAGTTATTTTTTATTGTGTATTTCAGAAACACTGGAACATGAAACCAGGGTTCACTCTTTTTAAAGATCTTCTCTTTTTTTTAACACTTGATTTTTTGTCTTTTCACTGCGAACAGAAAAACATATATACAGAAATGAAAAACAAACAATAATAACTACGACAAAAAGGGTCTGGTTTGCTCTGTCCTCTCAAAAACATGACAAATCCTCTTGTTCTCTATTGTTGACGTGTAAACATCGTCCATTTCTCCCACTTGTCACGACATTGCTCCTCTTGAGCTCTTATTCTGTGGGTTAACAGTTCCATATCATATATTTCACTCAGAATTTTCAACCATCCATCTTGTGATGGTGGTTCTATTGTGTGCCATCTCTTTGTAATAGCCTTTTTACTAGCTGCTAGCAGAATTTTCAGCAGATATCTGTCTTCCTTTCCTTAGGTGTGTTGTGGGGCCCACATTAACATTGGACACTGTAAGAAGAACTGGACATGAACCCCCCACCCCCATATTCTCATTTGTTTATTATTTTTATTTGTTGTTAATTGTTTTGTTTGTTCACCTGGCATCTGTTTGTTTATCTGCAAGGGAGGTTTGAATGACGTGAGAGGTTAATGTTGGTTACGAGGATTTAAGTTCAGGCAGACTTGGGTCAGCTCAGGGGTCCTTTGGGGAAAAGCGAGGGAAAAAGCTGCGCTCGCGCTATTCAGATTGGTCTAGAATAGCATGAAGTACGTAGTGTGGAGCTGATCAGTGTGTTTCTGTACTTTTCAGGTGGGTGAAAGTGATTAAATGGTATAAATGTAGTGACACATGGGCATAACTGTTTGGAAGGCAAATATGAATGTATGTCAGTTTGGAAGTTGAATGTCATGACGTGTCTGGAATAGAATTAATCGCTTAGCTAGCTAGTAACCGTAGTAACCATCTGTAGCCTGTGAGAATGACAGTTGTGTGAATGTGTAGAATGTCGCCAGTGTGAATGAAGTTGTTAGTGATAATATAAGATGATATGTATATATGTATAAGAAATCGTTCTATTCAGATTGGTCTAGAATAGCATGAAGTACGTAGTGTGGAGCTGATCAGTGTGTTTCTGTACTTTTCAGTGTGTTTCTGTACTCTTGCTCCTGTTGAGTAAAGACATTCTTAAAACAACCATGCACGCCTGGATCTCCTGTGTCCAAGTGCGCAACAAATATTGGAGGCACCGCTGGGATGATTAACGTTGGGTTCATTATGACAAGAAGCGGGATTTGACGGCAACGTCTACCAGCTGAGGAGACGCGCGCAGCTACAGAGACGTCCGCGAGCTACGGAGACGTCCGCGAGCTGAGGAGACGTGCGCGCGCAGCTACAGAGACGTCCGCGAGCTGGAGACGTCCGCGAGCTGAGGAGACGTGCGCGCGCAGCTACAGAGACGTCCGCGAGCTGAGGAGACGTGCGCGCGCAGCTACAGAGACGCTCGCGCGCAGCTGTGGGGGCGTGGCTTCACCTGAGACCATGGAGCTTGAAGAGTTGGCAGAGATCGTGTCTCAGACACTGTGGAAGCTGCAGCTGAATCAGCTCAAAGAGGTGTGTCATAGAGCTAAAATCCCACGTGGAAATGTCATAACAAGACGAGCGTTAATCAGATTAATAACCGAATCTATGGACAATGTCATTGATGATGAAGATGAGGAAATTGCAATGTATTTCCTAAGGACAATGTTGGAAACAGTTGAGCAAATGCATGAAAATACTGGAAATGCTGAAAATGAGGAAAGTACAGAGCAAGACAGTCAGAAAGCAACTGATGAAGGGAGTTTGGCTGAAAGATATTCACAGCTCCAGCTAACTAGTCAAGCTCTACGTGATGAAGTTAAGAGGCTGAATGACAGAGTGAACAGGACACCTTCAAGACCATGTCCAGCTTCACCAAATGTGTTGTTTACACCTGTGAATAGACCCCCGGAAGTGACCATTAGGAGAGAATTCAAGATCTGTGGCCAGATTGGGGAAAAGGGACAGAAAGACAGACTCTCATACACAAACCTGAAACACCAGATTGATAGAGGCCTGAGCAGAGGACACAGCGAAGCTGAAGTCATGGAGGCTGTGATCAAGTCAATCAATCCAGGTTTGAGTATTCGAGATATGCTTGAGATTAAAAGTGACCTTACCCTGCTACAGTTGAAATCAATTTTAAAGGGACACTTTAAAGAGGACAGCTCTACTGACCTATATCACAGGCTAGTAAATATAACACAAGAGAGTCGTGAGTCCCCTCAAAACTTCCTCTTTAGAGCCATTGAGTTGAAAGAAAGGCTTTTACTTGCTTCAAGAGAGGGAGAGTCAGATGAACAATAGTCCTGAGCTAATCCAGAAGAAATTCTTGAGGTCAGTTAGTACTGGGTTGTTAAGCGACCACATTAAGTTTCAGCTTAAGCCTTATCTTGATGAACAGAACGTGACAGACGAAATACTCATCGACAGGATGAATGAATCAGCTAGTGTAGAATCAGAGAGACAGTCTAAACAAAGGAGGAACATTAGCAATAAATCACCAAAAGTGAATGAACTACAGACAGAGATGCAGACCAGTTCGCAGCATCAGGGTGCAGTCAAAGCCAGAGTTGGGGTTCAGGAGCAGTCTGCAGAAGTCGTGAAGCCAAAGAGTTATAAAACACTTGCTGTCACCAGTTCAAGAGACTCAGAACTTTATGAAACAGTCAGATTGCTGAGAGAAGAAATGGCAGAAATAAAGAAAAGCCTAATTAACCCCCAAGGGCCCAGACGCCAAGTAAGAGTTAGTACTAGGAGAGGATGTAGAGCGTGTCAGGAGCAGGGAACAGGTGATCAGTGTGAACACTGCTTTAAGTGTGGTCAGACAGGGCACCTCTCCAGAGGCTGTAGAGCAGAAAGAAAATCTGACCGCTTGAATGTGACAATCCAAACAGTCGCACCTCCAAAAGTATTAACTCCAAGCCAAGCGGACCCAGATGAAAAAGTGCACGAGCTGTTATGTGACCGTATCAGGCAGCTGGAGGCGGACCTGGAGAAAAGTGGGAAGACTGAACAGACGGTTGGTGCTACTTATGCCAGCCATCTCTCATTACGTCGGCAAGCCAAGCTGAAAGCCCTTATCGGAAAAAAATGCATGGTGGACTGTTTCTTTGAGGGAGTAGCAACACAAGGACTGTGGGACACAGGTTCACAAGTCACAATCATCAACGAGAAATGGAGGAAATGCTGTCTCCCACATATCCGGCTACGGAGCATGAATGAACTCTTGGGTGAGGATGAGACTCTTGTTGGCCAAGCGGCAAATCAAACTCCCATCCCTTTTGCTGGCTGGGTTGAGCTGAAGTTCAAGTTGGCATCAAGTAAGGGTCCTCAACCAGAGCTCCTCGTGCCAGTGCTTGTTTCTAACGAGCCAGGCGTAGCAGACCCACCGATTATTGGCTACAATGTAATCGAGCATCTGGTAATGAGTGGAATGGAGCAGCATCCAGAAATTACACCTGCTGTGGTTAAAGAAGCTTTCTCCATTGACTGTAAAAAAGCAGATGTGTTGATCCATCTGGTGCAGAGCCATGATCAGAATGACAGGGAAGGAGTAGTGAAAGTTGGGAGGCTAAATACAGTGATTCCAGCAGGACAGACCAGAGAAGTGAAGTGTAGTATTAGGACAGGTCCCCTCTCCACGAAACAGGAAGTTCTTTTTGAACCTGAGGAGATTCCAAAGTGGCCAGAGGGGTTGAACATTACCGACACCGTCATCTGCCTGCAGAAAGGAAATTGGTCAAGAGTGGCTATTCCTGTCACTAATGGAAGCAACCATGACATTACTCTCACCCCTCGCACAGTGTTGGGACAGCTGCAACAAGTCAAAGCTATCTATCCAGTGGATGTAAGACCAGCAAATGCTAGTGATGCCACAGTCAGAACAGCGTGTCATGAAAACACGGCAAAACCATCCAACAGTCTTGAGAAGCGCCAAGAACAAAACAGACAGAGGGACACAGTCAAACAAGATGTATGGGACCCTCAAGTGTCAGTAGATCACCTGACTGCAGACCAGCAGGAAAAAGTGAGACAAATGCTACGGGAAGAATGTGTTGCATTTTCAAAAGATGACAATGATGTAGGATGTATCCCATCTCTGCAGTTGAAAATCAGACTGAGTGACACAACTCCGGTAAGACGCACCTACATCTCTGTACCTAAACCGCTTCACAAGGAGGTGAAAGAGTATCTGGAGGATCTACTAAATAGAGGATGGATAAAGAAATCCCGGTCCCCATACTCCTCACCAATAGTCTGTGTGCGTAAGAAAGATGGAAGTCTGCGTTTGTGTGTGGATTACAGGGAGCTGAATCAAAAATCCATTCCTGATCGGCACCCCATTCCCAGAGTGCAAGACATGCTAAACAGCCTGAGTGGAAGTGCGTGGTTCTCTGTGCTGGACCAGGGCAAGGCTTACCATCAGGGTTTCCTAGAGGAGAGTAGCCGACCACTTACCGCTTTTATTACACCTTGGGGCTTATATGAGTGGGTAAGGATCCCCTTTGGCCTGTCCTCAGCTCCAGCAGAATTCCAGCGCAGTATGGAGGAATGCCTTACTGGTCTCAGAGATGAAACATCACAGCCATATTTGGATGACAATCTAGTCCACAGTAAATCCTTTGAGGAACATCTTCAAGACTTGAGAGAAGTGCTGCGTCGTTATCAAGCACATGGAGTAAAGCTGACAGCTAAAAAGTGTGAAGTGTTTAAAGACAAAGTGAGATTCCTAGGGAAGATTGTATCAAAAGATGGCTATTGCATGGATCCAACAGAAATAGCACCAGTACAGGCACTAAAAGATCGCAAACCTGAGACTGTCGGCGACTTGAGGAAAATGTTAGGATTCCTGTCCTACTACCGGCCATACATACCAAACTTTTCACGCATAGCCAAGCCACTGTACCGTCTGCTGTCAACTGAGAAAACACCAAGTAGTCGAGTTCAAGGACCAAATGCAACTAGAAGCAAGGGAAACCGTAAGAGGTCAGATCAGCTATCCTCAAACCAGCCTGTCATCTGGACAGAACAACATCAGGATGTGCTCTGCCAGCTTCTAGATCACCTTTTGCGTCCACCACTCCTAGGTTACCCAGACTTTGAGAAACCGTTTGTGTTGCACTGTGATGCCTCTCAGCAGGGGCTTGGTGCAGTACTATACCAGAGGCAGGAAGGCAAGTTGGTTGTCATCGGTTATGGGTCAAGAACACTAACTGCTCCAGAAACTAACTACCACCTCCACTCTGGAAAGCTAGAGTTTTTAGCCATGAAGTGGGCAATCTGTGAAAGGTTTAGGGAGTACTTGTACTATGCACCATCTTTCGTGGTCTACACAGACAATAATCCTTTAACCTATGTATTGACAACGGCAAAGTTGAATGCCACAACACACCGGTGGATTGCAGAATTAGCAGACTTTCGGTTTTCAATCAAATATCGCCCTGGAAAAGCTAATGGAGATGCTGATGGTTTGTCGCGGATGCCGCTTGACATGGAGCAATACATCCACACATGTACCCAGGAAATGGAGCCCGAGGTGATAACAACTGTCACCCAGGCACTGCAACTGGAATCCCACGAGCATGAGCCCTGGATGTGTCCAGTCACCATCACTACAGCATGCAATGATGTAGAAAGAGAACAAGTAACATCACCAGTGGCAGAAGTATCCATTGAAAACCTAAAGAAAGCACAAGAGAATGATCCAGTCATTGGCAAGGTGAGAGATTATGTCCTCACAGGACAGTGGCCTCATCTGGGAGGAAGAGACAGACGCAATGACATCTCTGTTCTAGTGAGGGAGAAAAACAAGCTGTACGTCAATGAAGATGGTATCCTGTATAGGAAGTCAGTGGTTCGAGCTCAACTAGTGTTACCTGCAGCATTCCGTCAGCTGATCTACAGGGAGCTACATGAGGAAATGGGACATCTCGGCGTGGAGCGAACGCTCAGCCTGATCAGAGATCGATTCTATTGGCCTCATATGCAAAAAGATGTGGAGCACTATGTGACCAAGGTGTGCAGTTGCCTCAAGCGGAAGCGTCCGAACAAGCCAACCAGAGCACCACTGGTTAATATAGTGACCACCTACCCTTTTGAGATGGTCTCAATTGACTACCTGCATCTGGAAAGCTGTAAGGGAGGATATGAATATATCCTAGTTGTGATGGATCACTTCACACGCTTCGCACAGGCATACGCATGCACCAACAAGTCAGCCAAAACTGCAGCTGAAAAGATATTTGGCGACTTTGTGCTCAAGTTTGGATTTCCTGCCAAGTTGCATCATGACCAGGGCAGGGAATTTGAGAATAAACTGTTCTCCAAGCTCGAAGAATACTGTGGCATCCAAGGTTCACGCACAACACCCTACCACCCAGCTGGAAACGGTCAGGTGGAGAGGTTTAATCGAACACTCCTTTCTATGCTCAGAAATCTGACGGAAGACGCAAAGTCAGACTGGAAGAACTCCTTAGCTAAAGTTGTGCATGCGTATAACTGTACGCGCAGTGAAGCAACAGGATATGCCCCATACTACCTTCTCTATGGTAGGAACCCCAGACTTCCTGTTGATATAATGTTTGGCCTGAAACCAACTGACCAGGGTGCTTCTCACAGTGAATATGCGAGTAAGTGGAGAAGACGGATGCAGGAGGCATACAGGCTAGCATCGCAGACAGTCCAGAGGGAGAAAAGTAGAGCTAAGAAGCAGTATGACCAGAAAGCTTATGGAGCAGAGCTACAGCCAGGGTGTAGAGTACTGGTGAGGAACTTCAAGGACAGAGGCGGACCTGGAAAACTGAGATCATATTGGGAAGAAAAAATCCATGTGATAACAGACAGAAAACACAAGGACAGTCCTGTCTACGTTGTACAGCCTGAGCGAGGCCCAGGAAAGATCAGAGTACTGCACAGAAACCTGTTACTGCCCTGTGACTTTCTGCCTGTTGAAGAGGATCAACAAGAGAAAGTGGAAAAGACAAAGTCAAAAACGAATATAACGAAGAAAAGGCAGCAAAAACAGAAGGACAGGAACTCTGAAAGTAGCTCGGAGGATGAAAGTAACTGGAGATTCATCACCACACGACCCGCAGAACTGCATGAACACGTTAGGAGCCAGCTGAGAGCGAATGCAGAGGAATTCCAGCCACAAGCAGCTGTCAGAGAACTGGAGCAAACTGGTGAAGCAGATGAGGGTCCAGGAGAGGGTGAGGAAGAAAGGATGGAACCAGAGGTGGAGCATGGAGAAACGGATGGAGCTGAGCAAGAGGAGTTATCTGACGAAGCAGATGAGGTCAACACTGAACAGGTGCCGTCATCTGATGAAGCAGACGAGAGTGATCCTGAGTTGCCATCAGCTTCCACCAGAAAATATCCTTCACGACAAAGAAATCCACCCGAAACACTTAAATACAACAGATTAGGTCAACCATCAGTCACACCTAGACACAAGTAAAGGGAAGAAGAAAAACAAGTTCATAGTTATATGTTTGATTTGTTAGTTGTGATAGAGTAACATGAGACAAGTGTTAATAAGTGTTTTGCCTAGAATTTGAATTTGGGAAGTTAATACGTCAGAGTACCTAAGTCCATGAGTGTCAATAAGGAGAGTACTAGAGCTCAGACCACTTCAATGAATAACTATACTGGGATATATGTGAAACATACAGTATTGCATGTGGGTCTGTGTGATGGGTTATGGGGTAGAAAATAAGGTCAAAACCTTTCAGTTCAGGATACATAGCCGCATGAGTAGCGGAATAGCACTTCAGATATCACCCGGCCAGTGGTGTCTGCTGCTAACACGTGACATAAGCGGGAGATGAATGTCATGTCAAAGACTGTTGTTATGCAGAAAGTATCTCGAAAGACTGACTCCCATAGAGCCTACTGCCATAACTCACCAGTTGAAGACTCAAGTACTTTGGGAAATCTGTAATGTCGGGTCGACATTCATTTTGGAGGGGAGAGTGTGGGGCCCACATTAACATTGGACACTGTAAGAAGAACTGGACATGAACCCCCCACCCCCATATTCTCATTTGTTTATTATTTTTATTTGTTGTTAATTGTTTTGTTTGTTCACCTGGCATCTGTTTGTTTATCTGCAAGGGAGGTTTGAATGACGTGAGAGGTTAATGTTGGTTACGAGGATTTAAGTTCAGGCAGACTTGGGTCAGCTCAGGGGTCCTTTGGGGAAAAGCGAGGGAAAAAGCTGCGCTCGCGCTATTCAGATTGGTCTAGAATAGCATGAAGTACGTAGTGTGGAGCTGATCAGTGTGTTTCTGTACTTTTCAGGTGGGTGAAAGTGATTAAATGGTATAAATGTAGCGACACATGGGCATAACTGTTTGGAAGGCAAATATGAATGTATGTCAGTTTGGAAGTTGAATGTCATGACGTGTCTGGAATAGAATTAATCGCTTAGCTAGCTAGTAACCGTAGTAACCATCTGTAGCCTGTGAGAATGACAGTTGTGTGAATGTGTAGAATGTCGCCAGTGTGAATGAAGTTGTTAGTGATAATATAAGATGATATGTATATATGTATAAGAAATCGTTCTATTCAGATTGGTCTAGAATAGCATGAAGTACGTAGTGTGGAGCTGATCAGTGTGTTTCTGTACTTTTCAGTGTGTTTCTGTACTCTTGCTCCTGTTGAGTAAAGACATTCTTAAACAACCATGCACGCCTGGATCTCCTGTGTCCAAGTGCGCAACAGTGTCATAGCCCAGAATGTTGACAATAACCATATGGATCTTTCCCCAGAACTGTACAATTTCCGGACATAACCAAAATACATGGGAGTGGTTTACATTTACTGCCCCACATTTCCTCCAGCATGGTTGATCAATAGACAGACAATTGTTTGTAATTTGGGGAGTAATAAAGAATCTAATTATATTTGTCCAACAGTGTTCTCTCCAAGTTCACACAGATGTTGAGGAATGTTGTATCATCCAAATATTCAACCATTCATCCTCTGTAATATTCACACCAAGTTCCTGTTGCCATTTAAGTTTTACATAAAATGTTGTATTTCCTAATTTTTCCATCAGATTTTGATATACGGTTGATATGTATCTATATTTCTTTGAGTTGTAAGCTCCTAATATGATTCTAATTATCCCATTTTTTCCCAAGTTAATTTTATGTTTTATTTCTCTGTCAAAAAAGTCCCTTAATTGTAGATATCTGAAGTGGTCCTGGTTATTTAATGAGTATTTGTCTTTCAGCTCCTGGAAACTCACAACACTTCCATCTTTAATTACTGTGCATATTGCTGTTATTCCATATGGGATCCATTGTTTAAACCTCTGATCGAGAGTACCTGGAATAAAATGTCTATCATAGGCTATCCATCGTAGAAGCCTTAGCGCTTCTTCTAATTTATATTTCCGTACCAATTTGAACCACATCTCTAATGGTGTGTTTTACTGGCTGTCAGCGGGGACGCTGGCGAATTTAACGCCGCTCCGTCAGGCACAGTTTTTGTTTTTGATTTAGCTTACCATTTCCACAATTTTTCATATACTTTAGTTCTTGTCATTTAGTTAACGGTGTAGTTACGTTTTAACACCGTAAACAGCCATTATTCTCTGTTTTAACTTCACTGCAAACGCTTCGACTCGGATTTGTTTGTTACCTGTTGCACCTGCTCCTCACTGCTCCGGACAACTAGCTTGCTAGCTAGCTGTCTTCCGCTTGCCGGCGGCTACTGACGAGCTAGCCGGCTCCCTCCTGGATACTCCTGCCTGGACAGCGGCGTGGTGCGTGGTGGTGGAATAGCCACAATTTTTTGAACAGACATCACTACAAGTGCAATAACCATCCCGGCTCCCTCCTCATTTGAACACCTTGTTTTTAAACTGTCTGGTCCCAAACCCCTGGTTACTGCAGTCATTTACCGCCCCCCAAAACCTAACCCTGCTTTTCCCTCTGATCTGTCTGAATTCCTCACACAACTCTGCGCTTTCTCTCCATCCATTCTGCTACTCAGTGACTTTAACATACACGTCAACTCACCTGACTCCACAAACTCCACAGAACTCCTGGACATCTTCAACTACTTCAACATCACCCAACATGTCGACTTTCCTACCCACAAAAAAGGACACACACTTGACCTGGTCTGCACCTCTGGCATTACCATCACCAATCTAACCAGCATTGATCTCACCATCTCTGACCACCTGGCTATCACCCTGGACATTGACATCCCCACCCCCCATGTTAAGCAGAGCCGCACCATAACATTCCGGAACATCAAGTCCATCAACCTCCCCTCGCTCTCCTCCTCTTTGGCTGCCATCGTCTCTGCCTCTGCCCCTATTTCGACTGCCTCCCCCACTGCCCTGGTCAATTACTATAATGATACACTCTCCTACTGTCTCGACCTCACTGCCCCCAAAAAATCCAAACTCATCTTCTTCACCCACTCCGCCCCCTGGTACACTGACCAACTTCGCCACCTCAAAGTGCGCGGCCGTCAACTGGAACGCCTTGCAAAGAAAACTGGACTCACTGTTTACCTTGATGCCTACAAACTCCACCGACAACAATACAAAGATGCCCTCAACGCCGCTCGCTCCTCTCACTACTCCTCCATCATTCAATCTGGCTCCAACAACCCCAAAACGCTGTTCTCCACCATCAACAAACTCCTCAAACCCATGGACACCATCTCCACATCCTTCACTACCACCAAATGCAACTCATTCCTATCCTTCAACGACAAAATCATTACAATACACAACCAGCTGGCTGCCTCCTCCTCCTCCACTACTACCTCACCCCCCAGCCCTCAACATGACCCTCCCCCACCTCCAAGCTACTCACTCTCATCCTTCAGTTCAATCACTGAAATGGACCTCTCCTCCATAGTCTCCAGCATGAAGACCTCCACCTGTGCCCTCGACCCCCTCCCCTCTTCCTTAATCAAGGCCTGCCTCCCCTCACTCTCCCCTCTCATCACAAACATCATCAACTCCTCACTGTACTCTGGTCTCGTACCCCCCCCCCCCCCCCCCCCCCACTAAAACCTGGACCCCGACATCCCCAACAACTACCGGCCCATCTCCAACCTCCCCTACCTGTCCAAAATCCTTGAAAGATCTGTTGCATCTCAACTCAAATCCCACCTCAATCTCCACAACCTCTATGAACCCTTCCAATCCAGCTTCCGTTCAAAACACAGCACTGAAACCGCCCTACTGAAAATCACCAACGACATACTTCTCTCTGCTGACTCTGGCTTCCTCACCATCCTCATCCTCCTTGACCTCAGCACCGCCTTTGACACCATCAACCACTCCATCCTCCTCTCACGTCTCCAGCAATCCCTTGGCATAACTGGCACTGCCCTCTCCTGGTTCACCTCATATCTCTCAGACCGACATCAATTCATTGCCATAAATAACTGTAAATCCTCCACCTCCCCAGTCACCCACGGTGTCCCCCAAGGTTCCGTGCTTGGTCCCCTCCTCTTCATCATCTACATCCTTCCCCTTGGACAAATCATCCGTCGTCATGGTCTCAATTTTCACTGTTACGCTGACGACACCCAACTCTACCTCTCCTCCAAGACCATCACCTCTGTCACCCACTCCACTCTCACCACCTGTCTCACTGAAATAAAATCATGGATGCAACAAAACTTTCTCAAACTCAACTCCAACAAATCTGAAATACTCATCATCGGCCCTAACTCCCTCACCCGCTCAGCCCAGACCTCTTTGAATATTGACGGCTCCATCGTCACCCCCTCCACCCAGGTCCGCAACCTCGGCATCATCCTTGACCCCACCCTCTCTTTCCTCCCCCACGCCAACCACATCACCAAAACTGCCTTCTTTCACCTCCGTAACATTGCACGCCTCCGGCCCTCCCTGTCCTCTGCCACCACCGAAATCCTCATCCATGCCCTCATAACATCCAGACTCGATTACTGCAACAGCATCCTCTACGGCTCACCCAACAAAATCCTCAATAAACTTCAATATGTCCAAAACTCTGCCGCCCGACTGCTCACCTCCACCCGCCGTTATGATAACATCACCCCGGTCCTCCACAACCTCCACTGGCTCCTGGTCAAGTACAGGATAGACTTCAAACTATTACTCATCACCTACAAAGCCCTAAACAACCTGGCCCCTCCCTACCTTTCAGATATCCTCCCCCTCCACGCCCCAACCCGTTGCCTCAGGTTTCCTTTCTTTCTTTGTTACTAAAAATGTCCTGTTTGTTTGTTTTGTTTGCTTTGTCTTTTCATTTTTGTTCTGTTCCGTTTGTCATTGTCTCTTGTCCATAATGTAAAGCATCTTTGTGTATCTAGAAAAGCGCTATATAAATTGAAATTATTATTATTATTATTAATGTAAATCGAGTGACAGCATCCATCTGTTCAAGTAAATCGTTTGCTATATTTTTGTCTCCAATAAGGCTTTGAATTTCCCTTCCTATCGTTCTAGGTTTTTCCATTTTGCTTCATAGTCGTTTGTACACCAATAGATTACTGGTCTAATTTGAGCTGCATAGAAATATGCCCTAAGGTTTGATAGTGACAAGCCTCCTTTATTTTTCCCAATCTGTAATGTTTTATATTTGACTCTTGGCCTTTGGCCGTTCCATATAAACCTTGAAATAATTTTATCCCTGGCTCTGATTTGTTTCTCAGGGATCTCAATTGGTAGTGATTGAAAGAAATAAAGGAGTCTTGGAAGTATGCTCATTTTTATAGTATCTATCCGTGAACTCAAATCTAGTGGGAGAATAGCCCATCTCTCCATATCACTCCTAATGTCCTGATCTATTTTAATATAGTTGGCTTTATATAGATCCTCAGTACTTTTTGTTCAAGTTATCCCAAGATATGTCATTCTTTTAGAACTCCAATTTAAATTAAGAGTTTGTTGTATAGTTTCGGATGGTTTGTAGTTTAGTGTTAAAATCTCTGTTTTTAACAAATTCAATTTATATCCAGAGTAAAAGCCAAACGTCTCGAGTTGGTTGATTAATATAGGCAGACATTTGTCAGGTTCCTCTAGGTAACAGATCACGTCATCTGCAAAAAGCCCAATGATGTGTTCTTCTTTTCCAACCTTTATCCCTTTAAGGTCTTTATTCTGCCTAATTGCTTGTGCCAGAGGCTCTATAAAAAAGGCAAATAGAGTCGGTGAAAGACAACATCCCTGCCTGGTGGACCGTTCTAGTGATCTTATACTTAATTTAATACCCATTGCACTGTTGTTGTCGTTGATTGTTGATTGTTGATTGTTGTTTGTCTCGTCTAACGTCTCATGTCTAATGTATGCACCTTCCGCCTAGAAAAATTCCTTGTTTGTGTAAACATTCCTGGCAAATAAACGGTTTCTGATTCTGATTCTGATTCTGATACTATCAGTCAGACTGTCATTTATTTTTATCCTTGCTGTTGGATTTTGGTAGAGTGTTTTAACACATTGAACAGCTTTTTCATTTAGTCCAAATTTCTCAAGTACCTGATACATAAAAGTCCAGTTAACACTGTCAAATACCTTTTCTGCATCAAGACTTATTAAGGCTGCATTGATATTTTTATGGTTAATATGTTCAATTATATGTAGGGTTCTCCTTATGTTATCTTGGGTTTGACGCCCCTTGATGAAGCCCGTCTGGTCTTCATCTATAATATCATTCATAAAGTGCTCATATCTTTTTGCAATAATCGAGGTATATAATTTGTAGTCTATATTAAGTATTGATATAGGGCTGTAACCAGAGCAGGTATCACTGTTCTTTCCCTTAGGAATCACTGTTATTACAGCCTCTTTCCAAGATGGTGGGAGTTCCCCTTGGGCAAGTGTATAGTTAAATGAGGGCTCAAGTATTGGTAGAAGTAGTTCACTAAACGTTTTGTACCACTCTGCTGGTAAACCATCAGTGTTTGGGGATGTATTAGTTTTCAGTCTGCCCATAGCCTTCTCTATTTCTATTTTTGTAATGGGTGAAGTCAAAAGGTCATTCTGATCTTTCCCAATTGCTGGTAGGTCCAGTGTCTCTAAAAACATTCTAATTTGGTCCTTGTCAGCGGATGGAGGTTGGCTATACAAATTTAGATAATAGTTCCTGAAAATGTTTTCAATCTCCTTGGGTTCATAGGCTATTTGATTAGTAGCTATATCCCTTATCTTGTGGATTGTCCTGTCTGCATGTTGTTTTTGCAGTCTTTTTGCCAGTAGTTTATTTGCTTTTGGTCCGACCTCATAGTAAGATTGTTTAAGAAATCTTGTTTTCTTTTCTATCTCTGTAGTTAGTAGTTTATCTACAGTGGGGAAAAAAAGTATTTAGTCAGCCACCAATTGTGCAAGTTCTCCCACTTAAAAAGATGAGAGAGAGGCCTGTAATTTTCATCATAGGTATACCTCAACTATGAGAGACAAAATGAGAAAAGAAAATCCAGAAAATCACATTGTCTGATTTTTAAAGAATTTATTTGCAAATTATGGTGGAAAATAAGTATTTGGTCAATAACAAAAGTTCATCTCAATACTTTGTTATATACCCTTTGTTGGCAATGACAGAGGTCAAACGTTTTCTGTAAGTCTTCACAAGGTTTTCACACACTGTTGCTGGTATTTTGGCCCATTCCTCCATGCAGATCTCCTCTAGAGCAGTGATGTTTTGGGGCTGTCGCTGGGCAACATGGACTTTCAACGCCCTCCAAAGATTTTCTATGGGGTTGAGATCTGGAGACTGGCTAGGCCACTCCAGGACCTTGACTCCTTCGTTGCCCGGGCGGTGTGTTTGGGATCATTGTCGTGCTGAAAGACACAGCCACGTTTCATCTTCAATGCCCTTGCTGATGGAAGGAGGTTTTCACTCAAAATCTCACGATACATGGCCCCATTCATTCTTTCCTTTACACGGATCAGTCGTCCTGGTCCCTTTACAGCCCCAAAGCATGATGTTTCCACCCCCATGCTTCACAGTAGGTATATGGTGTTCTTTGGATGCAACTCAGCATTCTTTCTCCTCCAAACACGACTAGTTGAGTTTCTACCAAAAAGTTATATTTTGGTTTCATCTGACCATATGACATTCTCCCAATCCTCTTCTGGATCATCCAAATGCTCTCTAGCAAACTTCAGACGGGCCTGGACATGTACTGGCTTGAGCAGGGGGACACGTCTGGCACTGCAGGATTTGAGTCCCTGGCGGCGTAGTGTGTTACTGATGGTAGCCTTTGTTACTTTGGTCCCAGCTCTCTGCAGGTCATTCACTAGGTCCCCCCGTGTGGTTCTGGGATTTTTGTTCACCATTCTTGTGATCATTTTGACCCCACGGGGTGAGATCTTGCGTGGAGCCCCAGATCTTGTTTGTAGGTGACCAAATACTTATTTTACAGAGGAATTCACCAATTAATTCATTAAAAATCCTACAATGTCATTTCCTGGATTCTTTCCCCCCATTCTGTCTCTCATAGTTGAAGTGTACCTATGATGAACATTACAGGCCTCTCTCATCTTTTTAAGTGGGAGAACTTGCACAATTGGTGGCTGACTAAATACTTTTTTTCCCCCACTGTATGTTGTCTCTAATTTCTTTAACTTTTGGTAGCAATGTCAAGTCACTTTTTTCGTGGTAATTTGTCGCAGTAACACGTGTGTCTCTGTGTGGAAGTCTGATTTAAAAGGAGAAACCAGCGTGTCGGTGAGGTGTTTCCAGAGCGCTTCCACAACATTTCCACAACGTTTCAACAACATTTCCACGCTCAAGTGACCCTGAACGCATCGCAGCCTGTCCAGGTGACGACGTCGGGACGCTCTGACAGACACATGAGTCACTCTTGAGCTCAAACGTTGAAATCATCGTCCGGGGCATTTTAATTTGTCTTTTCAAAGACTTGTAAATGTGTAATTTGTTTTCCAGGTTGCTTGGGAACCCGTTAGAAAGTGTTGGATTGTTGACAGAAAGGTTGAACGTTCCAGGCTCCTTTGGACAGACACAGTCTAAGAACTTGAAATTCAGCCTTTTTTATGACAAGATGAATCTAAAGAATAAAATGTTGTCGTACATTTTAAACATGCAGCAGCTCACTTCAGGGTGAGATTCAGGGTCTCGGTGTCGGACAAATTCAGCAACGAGTTTGGTTACAAATGAAGGAAAACATTGTGAATTATAATTGCAGCCGTCAGTAAATAAGCTGCACTGAACCAGATGGAGATATTATTATTATTATTATTATTATTATTATTATTATTATTATTATTATCTGTCATCCAGTAAAACAATCATTAGAGTCATGTAGACGCCGTATTTTGACATTCATTGAGAGTTACTATTACTTCATAAGTAAAAACAACCCTGTATTTATATGTGTCTGCATGCATCCATCTGAATACTGCAGGAATGAAGCAGATGAGGTCATCAGGTGAACAAAGCCGCCGACTCATCTGCATGCGGTTGAGCAGGTGCAGCCGCTCTTACCGCGCTGCAGCCGCTCTTACACCTTCCCTCAGCACAGCGACACGAGCGCTGTAATATGATCCTGTGTTGGCGGAGAGGGAACAGGTGCTTTAGATTGGATTAATCATCCCGAGGCGAGGCTCTTATCTGAGCGGTAGCCTGGAGATCATGATGGAGTGAAACCAACATGTGAGTGTACACGCTGGAGCCTCGGGTCTGAAGAGCGCTGCTGGACAAGTGGTAAACATTTGAAGGGCAGGAAATTGAAATAAATCACGGCCGCATTAAGATCAGCCGGAACACAGAAGAAGAGCTGCGATTATCGTTATTCATCTTTTAGCGGCTTGTTTCTTCATGTTTACGCCTCCTCTCCTTTTAGTGCTGCATTTCCTTTGACTGCATCTATTCTATTGTATTCATCATTTGTAAAGCTCCAAAGATGCTTAATATTTTAGGAACACAAAGTTTTTTCAGCAACGTTCTTTGCTTTGTTCCAACCAACTCAACCTTATTTCAAATTCCAGTTGAGATTCATATATATTAAATATATATGTGAAGCTGAACTCTCAGAACTTGTGTAAAAACACATCTCTGAACAAACACATGCAGCCACAATAAGAAATACAGACGTATGTTAAATAAAATGAGCAAACTAAACAATTTCCCACAGCATAGTTTGCTGTTGAACACAGATGTTGGATGGACGTATAATGTCTCTGTTTATGTGTGTGTGTGTGTGTGTGTGTGTGTGTGTGGAAAGCTCATTCCATCATTCTGTGTTTTATCATTCCGTGGCTCAACGTGAATCACTGTGTTGAAACAGCGCCCTCTAGTGGTCACACTAACCCCCTGCCGGGCTCCGTGTGGCAGCAGCCTGCAGCTAACCTACGTTCCCAGCCAGCTGCTGCCGTGCCCACCTGCTCCTCCGTGATCTGCCGGGCCGGCGCATTGATGCCGAGCTCCTCCAGCGGGAAGACGATCTGGCGTCGAGGCTGGACGGGGACGGAGCAGTCGAGGACGAAGTCCAGATGGTGGACGCAGGAACTCTGAGTGCAGGGAGAAGAGAGGGCACCGTGTCAGCATCGTGTGTGTGTGTGTGTGTGTGTGTGTGTGTGTGTGTGTGTGTGTGTGTGTTAGTATAAAGAGGTAATGAGCTCAGGTGAGAAGGCTGGATGACACCACTGGTATGAGCTGACTGGAAAACGTCTCCCAGTGCTTCACCCCACTGCCCGAGCTGAGCTAATTCCTCTGCCATTAGTCTATTTGCTCACCATCATCTTCCTCCTCTTCCTCATCATCTCCAGATCTAGTGCTTGTTTGTTGGGAGGTAATTAGCAGAGGAAGCCAAGGCCTCTCTACATGGCGAGCAAATGTCTCATTATGCGTGTGGAGAGGTGGAGCTGGCAGCACCGCCGGCACCTGCTGCCCTGGACCCCCCGGGGGCCCGCCGCCTGCCGAGGGGCCGCACACTGCAAGAAGTGAGCTGCCGGAAACTGTTTTCACGTTAAAAAAGATCCAATACCTCACTGTGATCGTCAGATTGCACAGCTGCAGACACATCTGTTTATTTATATGTGTGTGTGAGTGTGTGTGTATGCGAGTGTGTGTGTGTGTGTGTGTGTGTGTGTGTGTGTGTGTGTGTGTGTGTGTGTGTGTGTGTCTATGTCTGTGTGTGTGTGTGTGTGTGTGTGTGTGTGTGTGTGTGTGTGTGTGTGTGTGTGTGTGTGTGTGTCTATGTCTGTGTGTGTGTGTGTGTGTGTGTGTGTGTGTGTGTGTGTGTGTGTGTGTGTGTGTGTGTGTGGGTGGGTGTGTGTGTGTGTGTGTGTGTGTGTGTGTGGGTGGGTGTGTGTGTGTGTGTGTGTGTGTGTGGGTGTGTGTGTGTGTGTGTGAGTCTGCGTGCGAGTCTGCGTGCAATGGGGCCCCGCTGTGTGGAACCCACCTCCTGGCTGTGAACAGAGGGGTAGAGCCGGAGGAACATGGAGGACCGGCGGGCCAGCCGGAGCGCCTCCTTGAACAAGTGGCGGCTGAAATGGCGGCAGCGGTGCTGGAGCACGAGGTGGCGGATCTGAGCGTGCTCCTCGGCGCCGTGGTGGCTGAAGTAGATGAAGCTCTCGATGTTGTAGCGGGCTCGGATGTACCCGATGTCCTGACGGAGACGGAGGGAATGACAAGGTCACGTGACCAATGTGTGGATTTCATACTTTATACCAGTGATTCTCAACTGGTGGGTCGCGGGCCTTTTTATTCTGTGGTTTTATTTTTTTTATTTGTGGAAAACCTGCTCCTCAAGACAGTGACTTTTTCCATAGTAAAGTGTTTGTCATAGATTCAGTGAGTGTGTATTCTCAGTTAAAGTTAGGTAATTTGAGTCTTTTTTAACCTCTTAGCGTTCCTGTAAAAATTTGCCTAAAACGCCTATCCAGGTATACCCAAAGTAAATTGCAAGCTGTACTTGAACTATTTGGAGTAAATGCATGGTCTTGGTCTCTTTTGAAAGGTAACACTCTGAAGCTTTTTTCCGTCAATAGTCAGAATCACTTTAAGTGCTGCTGACACGGAGTTATATAAGTTTGAACACACTAAAGTATAT
Organism: Myoxocephalus aenaeus; assembly: GCA_038501785.1. NCBI lineage: Eukaryota > Metazoa > Chordata > Actinopteri > Perciformes > Cottidae > Myoxocephalus > Myoxocephalus aenaeus. The sequence goes on from JBAMJR010000189.1 coordinate 6,988,335, forward strand.
GGTTTTTATTTCTGCCTGAACATTTCTTTGCAAATAGATGCCTGTAGATGACTATAAATGGAACTGGAAAACACAATGGGACAATAGCCTGAAGCCTTATCTAGTCTAAGTAAAAAGTAGATATCAAGCCCACAGAAAATGTATATTTTACACATGTTTTTCTAATGAAATGTCTCTGCGTTTTTCCATTTTGAGACTGAAAATGTTTATGATATATATATATATATATATATATATATATATATATATATATATATATATATATATATATATATATATATATACTATATAGTATATACCTATTAAAAAGGCTTATAGTCTTGCAAACTTATAGAGGTACTATTCATATTTACTACCAGTATTGCTGACACAGAGAAAATGAAGTATAAATGCATTTTCGTGATAATTCAATGCCAAACTGAGGATCTGTCAGCAGCTGGTCTGTTCTCATGAAGCTGGAACCAGTTGGGATCATCTCCACTCCCTCTTGTTTAGACCCGTTTTTTAGGCAATTTCATTGGCTATACGAAACGAGCCGTATGACGTGACAGGCTTGATCCACGTAAGGAAAGAGAGGCTGACCCTGTTCTTCAATGTAGACTCTAGTTGGGTAATGTAGCCTGTCAGTCAGTACATGAAGCTCCTATTGGTTCAAGTGAGGATTCATTAGAAAGGGTAGATTTCGGCGGACATTTTGGTGGTCAGTTTTCATCTGTGCTCTCATGCAAACTTGCTTTGCAAGTAAAAACACATAGATATTAGGCTTGTTCGTTAGAGCTGCGCCTCGCCTGGAATCCAGACGAGAGCAGGCGGCCGCAGCAGGAGGCGTTCACAAGAAACGGCGATCAAGTCGGACAGTTTTAGGCTGCCTTCGAAGTACACACAGGAAGTCACAGAAAAAATGACTTCCTGTTAGTTCCGAACTTTTGTCTACTTGTAGTTGACAGATCACGTTTGGATTTATTCATATGTGTTTGTAAATATATATTTATGTATAAATGTGTGTGTAGCTGCATCCTTTGGTCTTTTTATGTCTGCCTGTGAAATACATTACTACTGGTTTAGATATGTGTTGTATAAATACGATTTTCTATTAACAACCACACAAAATATGTTTTAAGATTAAACATGAGACGAATAGTCAACAATCAAGCGTTAAGTATTACAACTACATATAAAATAAGGATTTTCTACAACACGTGGTGTTTGCTGTCAGATCTAAGAGCCAATCAGCTCTCTGATGTGGTGGACTAAATCTTTTATGGGATTTTTATTTATTGGACCTTTACGACGTAACAACGCCGTTGTTACGTCGGATTTTGCTATCGTTTGTTTGTTGTTGTCTGACATTAACGTGAACTGTAGCTGCTGTGGTGGTTTGATCTTGAAACGGAGTTGGAATCACAAGAATCGTAGGTGAAACATATGGCACTCGTACCGAACTATAAATAGATGTACAGTGTACAATAAAATGTTCCGTGTACAGTTGTAAAGGACACCCGTGGGACGGCGGAATGCTAACAGGACTACTTCTTAGTTGTTGGACGTTTTTGTTTGTGCATGAAAGCTGTTGAGTCTGTTTAAAAATGGCTGAAGATTCTGAATGGTTATGTATGTTGTAATACCTCGTGTCCTGAAGATGCACTTTGGGGTTTTTAATTAAAATGCAGCTAATTGAGTGTAAAGGGGAATAGTTCCCTCTCTAGCATCACCACCAGGTGTTCGTTTTGGTTTATCATTAAACTTGTTTTTGTGTTGGCATACATATTCTGTACTATCTCAGGTTCAAACTGCACCATCTTTTCATTAAATAAATATGAGAAGTTGAGAATGTTCCTCGATTTGGGTCGCGGCTTGTCATTCAGGGGTGATGGTGGGTCCCGGAGCCAGACCAGTTGAGAACCACTGCTTTATACGTTCCTTTCGTTTGATACAGAGTCTGTTTTTGACAAGGAACTGACAGCAGACTTGAACAAACACCGTTATTATTTTCTACTCTCGTTAAGTTTGTAAAGATACTCAATATGTCTGTATTTTCTTTCTTTTATCCTTCAGTGTAAACTTTTAATGTATGTTTGATATAAAGCTCTGGAGGAAATAGGGCCGGACCTACCAATTATTTTCATTATCAATTAGTCATTTCATAATTCTTTTATGAATTAAGGGATCGTCTTCAAAATAGTGAAACCTCACAATTTCCCTTTTCAAAAATGTCAAAAAAGAAAGATTAAATTTACGATAATATGAATAAAACAGAGAAAAGCCGGAAATCATCATAATATTTAGCATTTTGTCTCGATAACTAACTTCAATGATTAATAATGATTCATTTCAAATGATTTAAATTGGAATTTGTTAACTTTGCAATGTGTTAACAGCACGTTTCCTCATCATTCCATCAAGTTTTCTGTGAATCACTTCAGAACTTAAGCAGCAATATTGATTATATGTGATGATGTCTCACGATGTGCTTATTATCTACTTGTGAAGCTATTTAAAAGACTTTTTATTTTTATTGTCTGTCAAACCAATCAGACTCTAAAACTCTGGATCCTACAATTCCCATCCTGCAACTGCATCGTTCTTTCTCGTCCTTCCAACTTCGGCGTGTTAATGAGCTGTGATCTTCCTGATAATTAAAGTGATCTTTATGTGTAATATTGGTGGAATCCCCTTTAATGAGGAATGGTGTGAACATAGTTCAAAATCAGCACAATCATAAAAGACATTTCATGATAATACATTTAAATGTGAAGAAATTTAGAGTTTTTAATGCCGTTCAGGACGTATTGATCCTGACAGACAGATGCACACTGTAAAGATTCACAGTACTCAAAATGTTTGACAAAACTGTTATATGTATATATATATATATATATATATATATATATATATATATATATATATATAATATATATACAGTATATATATATATATATATATATATATATTAATATTAACTATGTATTAATATATATATATATATACTGTATATATATTATATATCATATATATATAATATTATATATATATATATATTATTATTATTATTATATGTATTTAGAATATTTGAGTAATGGTAATTTTTTGGGGAGTAAATACGATAATACAAATTAGATATTAAATTAACTTATTTTTACATATACATTTTTTTTTCCAAGTTCTCTGAACTTAAATCAAATATGTCTATGTTCTAATATTTGTAATTGCCGCATTTTCAGTTGAATTAAATCATTGATACGTATTAATATTATGTCGCCTCTTGAGATGCGTGTGTGCAAAGCTCACAAACGGATGGAAACCAACTCCATAGAACTAATCAACTTGTAAAAATGTATAAATTGCACCTGGAGGACAAAGAACCCTGAACCCACCTGTTCGTCTCTGAGGATCAGGACCCCCACGACCCGCCCGAGCAGCTGGGCTACGAAGGCCTGCAGCGGCACGCCGTCCTGCAAGAGGAGGGAGCGCAACACAGATATGGCATGAAGACACATGGAGGATGCACAAGTCATTATCAGCTTCTTTTGGGGAGCTGCGGCGGTGGCAGCTGGGGTGTCAGTCAGAGAGGAGAAACCGTTCAGCTGAATTCTCACCAATCTGTTCGCTGGCAAGCGCGCCGCCATATTCCCGCTTATTCCAAAAACAATCATTGTGTCATTTTAAATCAAGGGGAGCCAGCTTAAAACCCGGGTGTTTTTCTCTATTTACTGTTCACGGTTTCCAAACACTGACCATGTTACAGGCCAGCTGGTTTAATATTGGGACAATCATTTTTGCTAAATGAGTTTGAGAGTTTTAACTGTGAGTGGCAGACATTTTAAAAACATTTTAATAAAAAGTAAATACGTAGATATATTCAAAGAGAAGTCATGCGGCAACAAGGCTGTTTAGGGACATTAATGATGTGCAAATTACAGCTGAAATAACATAAATAATATTGTTTTATTAATAAACTACCACACAAAAAAAAGGCCTCATCTTAGTAGCCAGACAGTTTGAAGTGAATGAAACTGTAAAAGTGGAAGAGACAAAAATAGAATTTGGAAATGATAAATAAATACAATTATAAAATGATGTGCTTTCTTATTGATCTCTGTAGGAAACACAAACGGAGCGCCAAGTGGCTGAAGATGAAACCCTCCGTGTGTTTACATCTCACCGGGTCTCTGCGGGTCTCGTAATAGCGGTCCAGGTCCTGCAGCAGGGACCCGCTGAGTCTCAGACCCGTCACCAGATTGGAGACGGCCGGCCGGTCTGCAGCCGCGGCCGGCCTCACCTCCACACCGCTGTGAGAGCAACCGCACCGCGGGGAACATTAACAGGAGTACATTGTTAGTTTAATAACAACACATAAAGAGGTTCACGCCCAAGATCAGGTCCTTTAATGTTGGTTATCTGGTAATACAGAGGCAATGTCACGTCTTGTCAAGTCATACCTACGTCACGGGTCGACCCACCTGAGCCCGGAGCGGTGGAGGACGTAGAGGTCGCGGGGCGGCGAGCTGGAGGCGCGAGGCGGCACTCTGATGAAGCTCTGCAGCAGCGGGAACTCAGGGGACGTCGTCAGTACGGAGACGATGCAGAAGTCCAGATCCTGACAGAGGGACACAAGGACCACTGGTACAGACTCTTCACGGAGCACACTAGTTGAATTCTTAAACTTCGTGAACATAAAAACCTTTTAAAACCCTGTATGTGTAAAGGAATTCACTATTCACTTATTCACTTATAGCTTACATGATGGGACTTATTGCACACATCATGAGTATTTGTATTAATTTCACCTCTTGCACAGATGCAGCGATCTTTAATTCATTCTCTGGTGTCTTATCTGTCGAGCTCATGAAACGTATTTACTGTCGTGCAAAGAGAGATATACTCACGGGGAAATAGTTGAATATATATGGAATAAAGTCCACTGATCTGGAAGAAGAAGAAGAAGAAGAAGAAGAAGAAGAAGAAGAAGAAGAAGAAGAAGAAGACAGTGTTTAGTGATAATATGTGTGGATGCCAAACTCGGAAACCAAAGCTGGCGAGTCACTGCGGAGGAACAACTGGCCGAGCGGCCGGCCCGCTGCTCCGGCTCAACTCCGGCTCTGTGGCGCTGTCACTTGGAGCGCGGCGCTCATTAATAATATGCTCACTCTCGGCAGGAAGCGACTCGCCTCCATATTTAGTAACAGCTGGGAGGTGAGAGGAGCGCAGCGGGAGCCAACTAACAGTCGCTCTCCTCCTGCTGCAAGGCAACACATGACTGATGTAACGCTGGACGGGGGCCATGGAAATCTATTAAAGTGGGGAAATATGCAAGTTTAAAAATACTTAAACTTAGTAGTTTTTCTTTTTTACGGACTTGTAGTATCTGACTTTTGGTGGCTGCGAATTAAAGTAATGCAATTCTGTAAAAGTGTTTTATAGAATTGTATTGTCTTTCTTCATCTTCTTTCACCTTTATGTTGTATTTCTTTTGTTTTTAAACACGATAAAGTAACTATTCGTTGCCAACATATTGCAGTATTTTGTTTCACTTCGTACTTTTACTCGGCTTACTCGTCATCTCACATGTTAAAAGATTTGATTCTACCTGAATTTAAATTGAAGGTTTAATTTCCAAAGTGTGTTTCTTGAGCTCAAGACTATATATATACATACACATATAGTATTTTAGCAATTAAAGGATAAATTAGCCATTATTCTTTATTTTTCTCGCAGCCAACAAATCCCCGAAAAGTCTCTCAGAGCTTTCTGGCTTCCTGTCTGTGGCTCTCAGCTCCCATTGGTTCCTACTGAAGACATAAAAACATCTCTGACATATGTAGTGTAATGTATAATTAAGTCTCTGTAATCTCCTAAAACAGCTTGTCGCTGTAGTTCTTATCAAACAAACAAACGGGAGCATTTGAAATAGAGCATTTGTTGGGGACTATTTTCAGCGGCTCTATGAGATATCAGGAAACTTGTTACTAGATATAAAGTGTCGGTTCGGTCTGTTTATTGTTAACAAAAAAAAAAAACATAGATTATTGCCAGCTTTGTCCTTCAATTTTAGAAAATATCTAATAAATAAATACTCCTGACTTTACCTTGTTTCATAATTCTTGTCAATAATGAAGGACTGAATGCTGACGGCGTTGGAATTCTCAGAAAAATTTCCAGTCGCCTGTGTTTCGTCCTGAAGAAACAAACACTGAAGATTACACAACTTAAGACGGATGAACTTGTTTTTAATACTTCTATCACCATCATGTCTCTACCACAACTTGTTGTCTGTATTTAACATGAAAAGCAGCTGCAGGAGGAGTGAGTTGCGTTCCTACCGGTTGTGGGTCGGAGGTCCAGGTTGCCCCGGCGTCGCTCGGAGCAGCAGGTTGGTTCAAACCGCCCAACGCGCTCAACTCAAATACCTCGTTCAGCCGCTTCAAATCCACGTTGCACGTGACACTGATGAGGCCGACGGTGACTCCGTCGCTCTGTGAAAGCAAACACGTTTTCACATTCAGTCTCGTCCACGGTTCCCACTTCCTGGAATATTATTATAGACTTTATTTGATATGGACACCACAGTGGCATTAGAATTATAACATACATCTATGCACAATACAAATACAAGCCAACAATACAGCAGCCTTCTGCTAGTTAATGGAGGAGTTTCATGAATGTTCTCCTGTTTCCTCACGAGATGATTCACAAGAAACAGCAGAAGAAGAAGTCGGTCGTACTGACAAAGAAAAGTGCAATATTGTCAAATTCACGACCTACAAGTTTCTTTTGGTTTAGTTGAGGCAAAACATATTTAAATTCTTAGGTTCACCGTTAAAAAAAAGGGTCATTGACAGCACAATCTCTGTTCTGGAGCTTTCAATCATATTTAATGGTCTTCAAAAGCTCCCGATGCCCTATAAAGATCATGTGATCATATGAAGAGCATCAGAACAGCTGTTACATGGACCTTGAGGTTTTTAATCATTTATAAACATTGTCTTCAAATGTGGTCATTCATTTATATTTTCGGTATTTGAATGCTGGTTTTGCGCTTGGACTGAAGCCATGTTGTCCCAGATTAATATATAAATGACATATTCTGTGGTTTCACAAAAAGGTTGCGGCTTCCAGTCCCCAGTGGCCCTCAGGGACCATGTTTGTTTGTCCACTGAGCGCCGAACACATTCAGACAAAAATCCCCAAAATGCTTCAGATGTCCGGACACAATATGTTCAGTGAGAGCATGTCTTGGCCAAGTATCAGCTCGTATCTGCCATATGCTGCATGAACACATGTCAGCCCGACTGGCGGGGAGGGGAGAGAAGATCTGTCGCCTCCCAGGTCCCTGGGGTGGGGGGATCCCAGCAGGGGGTTCCTGACAATCAGTCAAAGCATCATCAGCATAACTCACATAATATATCAGACGAGCAGGCGGGTTGAGCCACGGGAAATGTTTTTTTGAAAGTTTGGACAAACCTCACAAACCGCAGCGTGATTCTTCTCGTTCTGAGCCTCAAGGAGTTCTGCCAGGAAGTACGGCTGGTTGAAGGCCGGCAGAAGTTTCGCCTGCTCTTCAAATATGTGCATGATGTCATCGTGATCCTCAACCCTGTGATGTAAAAAAACAAAAGAGAGGAGTGGCCTACGTCTTAAAGCACCACCAATCAATGAAATGTATATCACACTGAATCAAATTACTCTCTGTATCATGACAACCCACTAATATTTAAGTTTTTATGGAGTTTCTCAGCTTGTTGGGGAGTTCTTCTGGCCTGAGAGATAAGGGGAGGAGCTAAGATGCTGCTCCTTTGCCTTAAAAAGGGATCAGGACGCCTCCCTTTAGGAGTCTATAGAAAATGACTCTACTTCTCTCTTGATTTATTCCCTCAGTAAACATATGAATATAACAAATTTCCATGACTTTTCCAAAACTTTGGAGATTTTATTTTTTTAAAGGACTTTTCCAGGCATGGAAATAAGCATTTTAAAATTCCATGACTTTTCCAGGTTTTCCATGACTGTACGAACCCTGAATCATGATGTTCATTTAGTAAATTATGTTAATTTAGAGTCAAACAGACCATAAAGACCATAAAGCAGGCTTTAGGGTGGGGCTACAAGGTGATTGACAGGTCGACATTAGAGACGTATACGGCGTCTCTACGTCACTCCTCCTCAGTCCAGATATGGTCACATGCGTTCCAAAAAACCAAGATGGCGACGACCAAAATGCCAAACTCAAGCTTCAAAACCTCAGTCCACAAACGAAAGTTTGAAGTCCACTTTCTTATCAACAGTCTGTGCTTATGACACGCAACGGGCAAACGTTCACATACATATAGTGCACACATGCATACATTATGCGCCGTGTAAAAAGCGCGTGGAGGTCAAAGTGCTGGACGTATATGAACATTATAGTGTTAGTGGGAGGAGTCAGCTGACGTCACCTGGCCGGGCGCACGTGGAGCTTCGGGCAGTGCTCGTGTCTGTGGCAGATGAGTGCTGAGCAGAGAGGCCCGGCGTCCGTCAGGCGCTGCAGCGGCTCGAACACCTCCTCCAGCGCCGGCTCTGCTTCAGCAGCAATCACAAGACCTGGAAGTTAACGTCTGAATAACTGACGAGCACAACAATTAATGTTAAGCAGCTCTTCACCCAAAGCAGCGACGTTAGGGCCGACCAGGCAGACGTGTTCCAGCTCTGCTGTGGCGTTAAAGACGGCCCTGCACAAAGAAGCAGAGCAAAGAGGGGCAGTGCATTGACCTCTATGAATCTGCATTCTGTGATTGTTTATAACCAAAGCACCTTAGAGTCACGTTTTTATTAATATGCATGAGATTTGGGAGTTGAACCCTTGACAGTGTCACGTTCATAACTTTACAGTCCTGCTGTCTATATGGCTTTATTTCATTCCTTAGATTACTTATTATGGAATGACACCAGAACAGACACAATTTATGGAAGTGGAAAGTAAATATTCTGGATAAAAAGACTTATATTACAAATTAGAGGAGGGGTTGAGTACTTGCTGGCGGGATTTGTGTGTATCAAAAAATGCAGGTAAATGTACATGGCTGTGTATATGGATTTATTGTACCGGTATACAGTATGTAAAATATTATTAAAGGGGCGACAGGGGGGGTATTGTAGCTGCTTTTAGGTCAAGTGGTGAATGTATCCTATATTTATTTGTCTTTTTTTTTTATTTGTCTTAATTTTTTCCCTGTTCTTTTTATTTGATTTTTTTACTTTATTATTTATCTGACAAACCTAAATGTTGTATCTATAATGTTAATACACCTAAATGATTGAAAATGTTAAGTGACAAAAAATATATATATATATTCCAGATAAAAATACTACAAAACTCCACGTATCCTTATTTTTTCATACCTCATTATTTCCTTTGCACTCGCTGTGGCAAAATCCGGCTGTGCCACGAAGAGGTGGAGGAAGAGTGTGTTCAAAGGCTTCAGGGGGAAGAAGAGTTAGACAGTTTACTTTCATTTCACTTGAGCTGAAAAGTTCACTTCAAACTAAAAGTCTTAGTGCGAGATATCAGATTGGTTCTCATGTGATCCCGCTCAATAAAAACTAAGAGCGCACATAAACAGGATGAATGACAACAACAACTCTGCTCCAGCAGCTCTCAATGCCGTATCGTCTGAGTTCACGGATGATACCGACTGTGCATGCTTCAGCGCCAAGGTGTCTCTGCAGGAAAGGTTCCCAGCGAGTCTGATCCACCAAGTCTCCAATGGGGTGATCCAAGAAGGAAGCGTGGGCCAGAATCTCCTCCTTTTCATTGGCCAGAGTCACGGCCAGATTGGCTTTCTCTCTGGAGGGTCCAGGAGAGCAAGATCAGACGACCACTTCCAGATGAGACGACAACACTTAGTGATTTTTATATGCTGCGAGTAGGTCATCACACTATGATTACTCTAGGTTTCCCAGTGGGGGAAAACAGCCATAAATTCCATAAAAACCTCTCAAACTACTTCTGTATCATAAAATAATCCACCTCTCTGCTTTCCACCTGTACGCTCATATCATCATTTTGCCAAAATATGATTAAATATATTTCTGTCATGAATGAACTAAGGATCCAGGTGGAGAGAGGAGTGGTGGAGAATTATTATTTTGTTTATTTTATTCTCAATATTATATTATACATTTTGTAGAGTAAGGAGATTTCATTAGAGCCCACTTTACAGACACTGCGGAGTAAGTACCACTACAACAAAATGGAGATTGGAATCTAACCAGGAAGTGCAGAAAAGTAGAAACATGCATATACTGTAAATACATAAATATAATGTGTGAAACTGTGAAATTCTGTATATGCAGAATAAATAATAAGCCAATATGAATATGAATGGTTAACTTAGTATAAATAAATGAATGTAACTATGACATGTACACCATCAAACAGAGTGAATAATAAGATAGTATGTCATATTTATAGTGCGATGTAAGTAAATAATCAAATAAAACTAGGTCGTTAGTCATAGTTTCTTTTTCTTTTCATTGACTTAATGAACAAATTCATGGGCAGATTAATTGATCAAAGCCCTCGTGTGCCTCTATACAGAACGCCTGTTCTAGAGCCTCTTTACTTAAGACACTAAACAAAGAAACGTTTTGTCTTACAGGAGATGGATGACATTGACCCTTCCGAAAACCGCCACAACCGAGGGGCCGATGAGGCGGGTCGATTCCCTGAGCGTCCGCCGACTCGCTCCTTCTGATGCTCACAGCTTCCTCTTGCCACGGGCGGAAGTCAACGTCCTCATGTTCACTTCTTCACTTCTTAAGAGAACGACACAGAGGAAGTATACAGATCCTTAACTGTAGTAAAAGCACTAATACCACACTGTAAAAAATACTCCGTAACATGGCAAGTAAAAGTGTGTAAGTATAGTCAGGAAAATGTACTTCAAATTAAAAAGTAAAAGTACTCATTGTCCCCTGTCACTGTTATGTATATATTAGAATATTAGATTAGTATCACTCATGCTGTATGTAAACAGGATTTTATCGTTGTAGTTGGTTGAGGCGAAGCTCATTTTGAACTAATGATTATCATCATAATGGATTAATCTGCTGATTTCTTTTCTCGGTTAATCGATTGATTGGTGGTTTGGAAATAATGAGAAATGCTGTCCCAATTAAGCAGAGCCTAAAGTTTGTTTTGTCCAACCAATTACACAAAATAAAAAATTATTGAGGACCAGTTGCTTGATGAAACATCTTATTCATGAGCTCCTCCTTGTTTTGTAATCAGACATTTTATTTTATAATGTAACCAAGGCTGTCAGATAAATAAAACAGTAATTAGCATAAACTGAAAATAATCAAGTAAAGTACCTTGCATTTGAGTAAATGTTACATTCCACAACAACAACAACAACAACAACAACAACAACCTGGTCAAATGTTGGTTTAACATTAGTTAGCTACGTTAGCTTAGCTAGTTAAAAGTTCATGTTAGCTAAATTACTCACCTGTCACAAGTAAGTTACACCTGTAATCGTGCCTTGAGTACATTTTAAAGCGCTATACAAATAAAATGTATTATTATTATTATTATTATTATTATTATTATTATTATTATGATAAATTGTAACGTCAGTTTTAGTTAAACTTTCTATTGCTCGCATAGTTGCTAGCATAGTTGTTAAATGACACATAAAACCTGTACATTAACGGTAACTATTCCCCTATAACGCCGTTACACTGTTGTTTGGTTTGCTTCGTTGGTTAACTTAATTCAATATGATTCTATCCTATTTGTTGCATATATTGTGCATGTCTTATATATTGTATTGCTTACCTGTATGTATAGTTAGCTAAATGCTGCTTTCTATTCGGTGTCAACCGTCTCTGAGCTAAAAAAACTAACTCTGTCACCACAGTAACGGAGCGGAATCTCGCAATGCACTCTGGGTACTGTCATGGCGGCTCGCGCTTGAAAAACGTTTCGTCAACTGTTTCTAGCTTGTGTTGTTGTGTTTTTTAAAGTACGTTTATTTGACATACTTTATTTATTTGTATTTATTTCTTCCCGGGTTAAACCTGCCAACAAACATGGCGTCCACCGCAGCGGGTAAACAGCGGATCCCGAAGGTGGCGAAGGTAAGAAAAGAGAATATAAGAAGAAGAAGAGCCATGAGCTAAGCTAAGCTACACGCTAACAGATGGTTTAAAAAGAGCAAAAGCACCATATTGTGATCACGTTCGTATTTCAGATCGATTATATATATAAGTCGGATACGAATGCGCGTTATATTACTGTTTTTAGAGGTGTGACTTTAAGTCTGACGGGGACCACGTGAGGTCGACATCAGCTAGCTACCGTTAGCTAGCTAGCTGTTAGATGCCTGTGCTCCTGTAAGCTACCTGAGGGGCCAACATGCTGCACTTTGGTTCCCCGTGTCTCCGGTGTGGAGTCATGAGTCTGTTGGTTGACTTTTCTTCTCTCCGGAGACGTGTTGCCAAAGGCTTTCTGAAGCACAAACCAACATATATCTTGAGTATGTAAAACAAGGTGACACCCAACTACATAAAACACCAGGAGGAAGAGGAGTGATACTGGTTTGTTTGTGTGAAGAGGGATGATACTGGTTTGTTTGTTAAGAGGGATGATACTGGTTTGTTTGTGCCAGGAGGAAGAGGAGTGATACTGGTTTGTTTGTGCCAGGAGGAAGAGGAGTGATACTGGTTTGTTTGTGCCAGGAGGAAGAGGAGTGATACTGGTTTGTTTGTGCCAGGAGGAAGAGGAGTGATACTGGTTTGTTTGTGTGAAGAGGAGTGATACTGGTTTGTTTGTGCCAGGAGGAAGAGGAGTGATACTGGTTTGTTTGTGCCAGGAGGAAGAGGAGTGATACTGGTTTGTTTGTGCCAGGAGGAAGAGGAGTGATACTGGTGTGTTTGTGCCAGGAGGAAGAGGGGTGATACTGGTTTGTTTGTGTGAAGCGGGGTGATACTGGTTTGTTTGTGCCAGGAGGAAGAGGAGTGATACTGGTTTGTTTGTGCCAGGAGGAAGAGGTGTGATACTGGTTTGTTTGTGCCAGGACCCCATGGATTCATAAGGCACCTTATGCTTTTTATTTTTTAACGTCTCTGACCAGCGCCGTGTGGCGCATGTTGTCCTTGTGCGAGCAGCGGCGCTACGAGGGACAGGAAGTCCAGATATTTGATTTACACACGGACGGCGCAGCTCTCATTTCCTTCTCCGATGCCTCCCATAATTGATTACATAAAATATCGATACTTGGCTTCCGTGTATCGATACAATATCGCCACGCAAACTATCGCGATACTATGCTGTATCGATTCCCCCCCCCCCCCCACATATACCTTGGCAGAAGTAAAACAACACGTGTAAACAGAGATTGTACATTTAACATTAAAATGCAGAAAAGCTAGAATAATTCTGCATAGCCTTGTTTTGCTCACAGTCACCTCTAAAATAATAATTCCCGTTTAGACTTGAAGTGAGATCATTATGTTCTGGGTCGTCTGCATTAAGACGTTAAAGAACTCCCGGTTGTTAAAGTTCTTCCTCTCGTGTTGCAGGTGAAGAATAAAGCTCCCGCAGAGGTTCAGATCACAGCCGAGCAGCTGCTGAGGGAAGCCAAGGAGCGCGAGCTCGAGCTGCTGCCGCCGCCGCCCAAGCAGAAAATCACCGACGAGGAGGAGCTGAACGATTACAAACTCAAGAAGAGGAAGGTGAGTGCCTGCCATTGTTTTACATCTATATGTGCAGTATTCAAGTGTGAAACCTGATCCAAAACCGTTGAGACAATGTTCATATTTGACATTTTAACATCATTTCTTGTCAAATGCCCAATGTGATTCATTTAATATATAAAGATATATACACTCACCTAAAGGATTATTAGGAACACCTGTTCAATTTCTCATTAATGCAATTATCTAATCAACCAATCACATGGCAGTTCCTTCAATGCATTTAGGGGTGTGGTCCTGGTCAAGACAATCTCCTGAACTCCAAACTGAATGTCAGAATGGGAAAGAAAGGTGATTTAAGCAATTTTGAGCGTGGCATGGTTGTTGGTGCCAGACGGGCCGGTCTGAGTATTTCACAATCTGCTCAGTTACTGGGATTTTCACACACAACCATTTCTAGGGTTTACAAAGAATGGTGTGAAAAGGGAAAAACATCCAGTATGCGGCAGTCCTGTGGGCGAAAATGCCTTGTTGATGCTAGAGGTCAGAGGAGAATGGGCCGACTGATTCAAGCTGATAGAAGAGCAACTTTGACTGAAATAACCACTCGTTACAACCGAGGTATGCAGCAAAGCATTTGTGAAGCCACAACACGCACAACCTTGAGGCGGATGGGCTACAACAGCAGAAGACCCCACCGGGTACCACTCATCTCCACTACAAATAGGAAAAAGAGGCTACAATTTGCAAGAGCTCACCAAAATTGGACAGTTGAAGACTGGATAATTGTTGCCTGGTCTGATGAGTCTTGATTTCTGTTGAGACATTCAGATGGTAGAGTCAGAATTTGGCGTAAACAGAATGAGAACATGGATCCATCGTGCCTTGTTACCACTGTGCAGGCTGGTGGTGTAATGGTGTGGGGGATGTTTTCTTGGCACACTTTAGGCCCCTTAGTGCCAATTGGGCATCGTTTCAATGCCACGGCCTACCTGAGCATTGTTTCTGACCATGTCCATCCCTTTATGGCCACCATGTACCCATCCTCTGATGGCTACTTCCAGCAGGATAATGCACCATGTCACAAAGCTCGAATCATTTCAAATTGGTTTCTTGAACATGACAATGAGTTCACTGTACTAAAATGGCCCCCACAGTCACCAGATCTCAACCCAATAGAGCATCTTTGGGATGTGGTGGAACGGGAGCTTCGTGCCCTGGATGTGCATCCCACAAATCTCCATCAACTGCAAGATGCTATCCTATCAATATGGGCCAACATTTCTAAAGAATGCTTTCAGCACCTTGTTGAATCAATGCCACGTAGAATTAAGGCAGTTCTGAAGGCGAAAGGGGGTCAAACACAGTATTAGTATGGTGTTCCTAATAATCCTTTCGGTGAGTGTAGATGGGGCTGAATAATTTTGGGGAAAAAACATCTAATTGGGATTAGTTTTTGGCTGATATTGCAATTGCAAGTATATTTTCATTGAAAAACATACCAAACAAAAAAAAAATCTTAAGTCTGTAGGATATGATGTGTAGATCCAGACATCTCTGCATCACCACAATATTTTAGTATAAAATGTTATTTGACAAATATAAAAAAAAATGGCAGTTGGCTATATTTGTAGTTGTATTTCTTTTTGTCAAACCATTTTTGCCACCTTTTTTTTCTTTTTTCTTTTCTTGCAGGGGTTTGAAGACAACATCAGAAAGAACCGGACTGTCATCAGCAACTGGATCAAATACGCACAATGGGAGGAAAGCCTGAAGGAGATATTGAGGTATAGACCCAGGAAACGATGTGTAACGGCCCCACGCGGTCCCCGCCGCACACCTTTCCCCTCACCGCTGCCTCCTCCGCTTTCAGGGCCCGCTCCATCTACGAGCGAGCGCTGGACGTCGATCACCGCAACATCACACTGTGGCTGAAGTACGCCGAGATGGAGATGAAGAGCCGGCAGGTGAACCACGCCCGCAACATCTGGGACCGAGCAATCACCATCCTCCCACGGGTCAACCAGTTCTGGTACGAAGGAAGTTTGTGCCTCATTTCACTTTTACAGCAATTAGCTGCTTTCAGTGTTGCATCTGTTTTAGAGAAGCGTGCTACGTTGCATTTACTTAACCCATAAGATCCTGGATCCATTTCTCCTTCAAGGAAAATTATGGGGTATATAATACAGACTAAATAGACAACATAGAACACATTTCTGACATTGTTTTCAAAATAGTGTCACATTTTTGAAATTTTACATAATGTCACATTGGGCGTTAATGGTAAAATAAATTGTATTAATAATTACATAAGCATATTTGTTTTAATATGCTTTGGATTGAAGAAGATAAACTATGTTGGCTAAATATCATTGAAACAGCCAAATTATAACTGATCAGATCATAATTATTTTTTGTATTGTGCATATGTCACACCGCTTTTTATTTTAGTTTTAGGTTAAATTCCTGATGTGACCTATGTGTCACAACGATTTTTATCTGATTTGTTTTATATCCGTTTCTTTAACCCTTATGTTGTCTTGGGGTCAAAATGACCCATCAACACACATACATATACACTCGTACGCGGGTCATTTTGACCCCAAGACAACACAAGGGTTGTGCTCACAGCAGGTCCAATACATTAAAGGACATGTTAATTAAGCATTATGATTCTTAAACAGGTCAATCTTACCTTTTAACAACGAAAAACAAGCGTATTAAAATTAGCATTTCCTTCAGATCTGTCACAACCTGGATCAGCCATCTTGGAAAGGTTGTTATGGGAACACAAAATCACATGACCCACCAAGATGTCATGTCTTCATGGGTTATAATCATCTAGTATCATCATCAAGTATATGGAACTTTCCAGAACATTTAAAGGACGTGTGACACCTGTGTCACCGTGGGTCCTTATGGGTCAATTAAAAAAACATGGCCACCTGTGCTCCGGTTAAAGGTACAAGTACACCTACATGGAGGAGATGCTGGGGAACGTGGCCGGCTGCCGGCAGGTGTTCGAGCGCTGGATGGAGTGGGAGCCCGATGAGCAGGCCTGGCACTCGTACATCAACTTTGAGCTCCGCTACAAGGAAGTGGACAAAGGCCGCACCATTTATGAGCGATATATCCTTTTATCTGTGTGTTTTACGCGTTGTGTTCTGAGCATCTAAGGAAAGGCTCCTCACTGTTTTCCCAAAACCTAAGCGGCCATCTTTAAACATCTTGTTTTGTCCGACCAATAGTCCAAAACCCATACGTATTTAATTAACAATGATGTAAGTCCGCTGAAGCAGCAAATCACACTACGTCACATTAAATAAACTGGAACCAGATAATATGTATTCTGTGATATTAGTTTGTAGTGCAAAAACTCCCTTAACTCCGCCGCACTCGTCATTGTTCACCCCGAAGTGAAGAACTGGATCAAGTACGCTCGCTTCGAAGAGAAGCACGGCTACATCGCTCACAGCAGGAAGGTGTTCGAGAGGTCGGTGGAGTTCTTCGGAGAGGACTACGTGGACGAAAACCTCTTTGTGGCCTTCGCCAAGTTTGAGGAGACGCAGAAAGAGGTTTGCGACGGCCAAAACAAAAACACTTAATGAATTCAAGTCTTCTTGGCTGTTTATCTTCGTCTTGTGCCTTTTCAGTTTGAACGCGTTCGGGTGATCTACAAGTACGCTTTGGACCGGATCCCCAAACAGCAGGCGCAGGAGCTCTTCAAGTTCTACACCATGTTCGAGAAGAAGTTCGGAGACCGGCGGGGGATCGAGGACGTCATCGTCAGCAAGCGACGGTTCCAGTATGAGGAGGAGGTCAAGGTATTTACTGCGGAAGATCAAGCACCTTTTTTACCTATCGGGAGCTTTCGAGCGCTTCATCTTTGATTCACAGGAATATTCAGATTCTTTTCAATTCTTTCCATTATAGTCATATTATTTTCACTTTAAAAATCTGACAAAAAGATGAAATGTTGAGAATCTGGTTTTATTTTCTTGATGGTGCTCACCCTTTTTAAACTATACCAAGTCAGCCTGAATGTGAGATACTTTTATTTTCAGTCCCTTTTGACCAGCGGGGAAGGAAAACGTAACTTCCTGTTCACGGAAAACGTAACTTCCTGTTCACGGAAAACGTAACTTCCTGTTCACGGAAAACGTAACTTCCTGTTCACGGAAAACGCAACTTCCTGTCCTCCCCACTGACGTTGTCCCGTCCCCCTCAGGCAAACCCTCACAACTACGACGCGTGGTTCGATTACCTCCGTCTGGTGGAGAACGACGCCGACTCCGACACGGTCCGGGAGGTTTACGAGCGAGCCATCGCCAACATCCCGCCCATCCAGGAGAAGAGGCACTGGAAGCGGTACATCTACCTGTGGATCAACTACGCTCTGTACGAAGAGCTGGAGGTCAAGGTGGGTTCCCTCGCCGCTCCCCGTCCTCAGAGACAAAGAAGTCAGAAAAGTCAAGGATTTCAATATTATTGATGGCACCGACACAAACACTTAAAGCAGTGGTTCTCAAACTTTTTCTGTAAATAACTTCATTTTGTGACTCCATCTGTGCTTTTATAAAAAAAACGAATAAAGAAAATTGCAACCACTTTCAAGTAAATCAGATTGCTCCATCAGAATTTTTTTTATTTTTAAATTGCAATCACTTAGAACAATGAAAATAAAGTTATATCTGTGTAAAAAATAACTAATATTTAGTTACTACTAAATAGCTCATTGTGGAAAACAATAAGCTTTTTTTTTTTGCCAAACAAAACAGAATGAGTGCAGATATGTGAGCCATCAGGTTGCATCAGTATTAGTGGAGCAGTGAGCCTCTACACATCTTTATAAACGGGGTTGTAGATTTTATACAATTCATGTTCAACGTTGTGCTGTGATCTGTTTTCTGTTTTGAGACACGCAGCAGCAGAAAGGACGTCACGGAGACTTCTGGCAAAGAGCCAAAAATCAGCGAGTCGCGCAAGCGTAACCTGTTAACGGCGTAACGTAAACATTTACCCGAAAGTACAGACATTTCTCCATGTATTTATTAATGACTTAGTTTTATGTCCGTGTACTTTTGTAATATGTGAAGCCAGCAGCTCATTGTTGGTAGAAGACATGAGCACTTTGGCTCGTTTCACTTGGAGCAGGAGAGCTGCTCCGGGTTCAGAGAGCTGCGCCGGTGTGAGGAGGAACTCCGGTGTTCCTCTCAGGAGAGCTGCTGTTGCCATCTTCACCCTGGGAGCGTTTAAAACGCAGATATAGCGGTCAGCTTTTCACGCGACATATTTTTCGACGCTCTCTGTCCGCTGCTGGTGTGTGTGCTCAGTGCTCACCTGTGTGTGTGTGTGTGTGTGTGTGCGTGTGCGCGCGCATCGGGGCGGAACTCCGCTGTGCGCGATGCAGAGGAGAAGTGTTAACGCGACCATGTAGAGACAGAAATGACAAGCTGTGTGTGGATAATATAAATAAAATACGTCCGTTTAGTTTGTTTAATAACAGAACAAGGTGTAGACCGGTTCTATAGGAAAGAGAAACTTAAATGACGACTTGTGATCTGGCGCTATCGAGAAAATTACAGGGGGGCGGGGGGTTTCTTCAGGGGGGCGCGCCGCCCCCCTATTATAACGGTGGGGGAAACACTGATGATTGTAGGGATGGAAGGATGAGAAGGAGAATTAAGATGTTATTAAGATGTTATTATTGTTGTCTTCAGGATCCAGAGAGAACAAGGCAGGTGTACCAGGCCTCTCTGGACCTCATCCCACATAAAAAGGTAAGCTCTCTTGATTCTCCGTTTGCCTCACAATAAATTAAGTTCTTCACCAGATCGTGATCGACTTGTGTTTTCCTTTCAGTTCACGTTCGCTAAGATATGGCTGCTCTATGCTCAGTTTGAGATCCGGCAGAAGAACCTGCAGGGAGCCAGAAGGGTCATGGTGAGTTTTTAACCCCGTTTATACAATCAAGCTCAGAGGAGTGGTCATGAAACCCAAACGTCTAAATCATCCGGACGTCCAACAGACTAAACTCTGACGAGTGCGTGACTAGGCGCTCGTTGTCTGGGGAATTCCAAAACAAGTATTTCTTACGAGCTGCATGTGTGAAAGGAACAGACATGAAAATCCCTCACCTTTCGGCGAAATTCACCGTTTTGAAACCAAAATGGGTGACCTACGTGAATCGTGTAGATTCGATGAGAAATGTTTTTTGGGGGGGGGTATTTATATTCAGTGAACTGCGAACAGGTGCGCGTGACAGAAGGGAGCGTGAGTGAACACATTGAACACAGCAGGAGAGAACGCAACGTTAGCCAGCTAGCTAAAGCTCCGGTGGAAAATTATTAGCTAACGCTACCGTTTTTGAGGAGGTAGATTTTGAGGTGAGGGGACTGACAAGGCAGAAGGTAAAGTGGTCCACCGTTCTATCAATAAGCAGACCTGCAAACCTGTACGCAATTTGCGTAGCGGATACGCATTTTGACTTCAAAGTACGCTGGTAAAAATTGACCAGCACACATTATATGCAATGCAATATAATGCATGACGAGTATTTAATGACTTGTCGTCAATTCCCATCCCCCCCCTCGTCGGTACGCAAAAAATATCAAGGTTGGCAGGTCTGAATAAGGCTAAACTAGAAGTTAACACTAATACAAACATTATTTTTGCAGAATGAGTGTGTTAGGGGAGAAGGATGCAGCCATTGTTAAACAGCTGGATTGAAATGCAGCTGGAACTGGTCGTGGCTAAAACTGGAAGGCAAGGTCTCAATAAAAGGGCAAGAGGTGTCCTTTCATCTAGGAGATGTATTCTCCAAAATCAACAGGCAGGGATTCACCAGATGCATTCTCTGCATCAAAGATATGAATTATGCTAACAAAGGCAGCCATGCTCTCCCTTACCACATTGTCCCTCATATACTGTAAATGTTAGACCAGTGACAGGCTGGCATGAAATGGCTTGCATAATACTTAGTAAGGAGGCCATAATCATTTTTGACTCATGGCTGAAGTTAAGTTTCTCCAGCTCTCCCCAGGGTGGCAAAAAAAGCATCTCAAAATGCATCAGATTGATGCTTTAAAATATGGAATATTTAAATTTTTCTTACGGGGGAGCATGCCCCCGGACTCCCCTAGAGGGGTAATATCCTTCTCACCTTTTTCACCCCTGATCCGTTTTCATGCCTGAAGGAAACTCGGGCCCTGAGTCTCTAAAGATAGTCCAGAGTTCAGGTGAGGAAATGGCTTCAAAAACGACATAAATAAAACCGCTTGCTGTTTGTCCTCTTCAGGGCACGGCCATCGGTAAATGCCCGAAGAACAAGCTGCTGAAGGGCTACATCGAGCTGGAGCTGCAGCTGAGGGAGTTCGACCGCTGCAGGAAGCTGTACGAGAAATACCTGGAGTTCAGCCCGGAGAACTGCACCACCTGGATCAAGTTCTCTGAGCTGGAGACCATCCTGGGAGACGTGGAGCGGGCCCGTGCCATCTTCGAACTCGCCATCGGACAGCCACGGCTGGACATGCCGGAGGTATCATCTCACCTTTTTTTTTATTTTACGGGATTCAGACCAAATAATCTCAAATATTCCCTTTTTTAGCATTCAACTTGTAATTTATTGCATTTTAGTTTTTGTCATTATCCCATCCATTTTTCCTTTCGTTGAAGGAAGTTTGAAAACTTCAAGGCGTAAAGTGCAACAATTAAATGTATTATTATTTAACGCTTTGCATCGTCTCACACACATTTTAGTCACCATGCGGAAGTCAACACTCAAATCAAACAGATTCATCTCAAAGTCATATATATATATATATATATATATATATATATATATATATATATATATATATATATATATATATATATATATATATATATATATATATATATGTATATATATGTATATATATATATATATATATATATATATATATATATATATATATATATATGTATGTATGTATATATATATATATATATATATATATATATATATATATATATATATATATATATATATATATATATATATATATATACATACATACATACATACATACATACACACACACACACACACACACACACACACACACACACACATACACTATGATATATATATATCATAGTGTATGACTTTGAGATGAATCTGTTTGATTATAGTGGTAGACCGCAAGGCTAAACACCAATAAATATGGATTGTGTGTGTTCAGGTGCTGTGGAAGTCCTACATTGACTTTGAGATCGAGCAGGAGGACTTTGAAAACACCAGGACTCTTTACAAAAGACTGCTGCAGCGCACCCAACATGTCAAGGTGAGAACTGCACTCTGGCTTTGACACACAAAAA
Source organism: Myoxocephalus aenaeus (assembly GCA_038501785.1). Classification (NCBI taxonomy): domain Eukaryota; kingdom Metazoa; phylum Chordata; class Actinopteri; order Perciformes; family Cottidae; genus Myoxocephalus; species Myoxocephalus aenaeus. Next base: position 7,010,367 of record JBAMJR010000189.1, read on the forward strand.
TAGTCGTGACGTCTCTCGTTGGTTTGTGGACATTTTGAAGCCTCGGGTTGTGCGATTTGACCGTCGCCATCTTGGGGTTTTGGAACGTAAGGGACCGTATCTGGACTGATGAGGGACGGACGTAGAGACGCCCGTGTAAGTCTCTGGTGTCCTGTCAATCACCTTGTAGCCCCGCCCTAAAGCATCCACTGCTTTATGGTCTGTTTGACTCTAAATGACCATAATTTACTAAATGAACATCATGCTGTATTGAAGAAGACTTGAAACTAGATGAGACATAAACTCATGTTTACAATGTTTACTGAGGGAATACATCAAGTCATTTTCTCGTAGACTTCATGAATGAACTCTGACTTCTTATCCTCCTCTTCCTCAGGTCTGGATCAGCTACGCCAAGTACGAGCTGTCCATCGACTGCCCCGACCGGTTGCAGAAGTGCCGGCAGATCTTCGAGGAGGCCAACAAGGGCATGAGGAACTGCGAGGAGAAGGAGGAGCGACTGATGCTGCTGGAGTCCTGGAGGGACTTCGAGAGAGAGTTCGGCTCCGAGAGCTCGATGGAGCGAGTGAGGAAACTGCTGCCGGACAAGGTGAAGAAGAGGAGGAAGCTGACGGCCGAGGATGGGGTAAGAACAGCTTCATATGTTGTTATTACGGAAACTCTGCAAACCTCTTGATACATTTGACCTGCTCACAAAAGACAATCTGCTTTTGTTTTAAACTAAAATGTAATTTTTGTGATGTTGGATTCATTGACGATTTAGTGGATTTATTTTATTTTTACGCTTCCCAGTTTGTTTTCTAATATGAATAAATACAATATATATTGTTGCCAATTGATTAAAATATGGGAATTTACATATTCATCTCAAATATACGTGTACTTGCTTTACTATACAGAGTTGAATCTGCAAATATTTAGAAATCCTTTTTTTTTTTTTTTCTGCATCACTCAGGACCTCTAAAGATAAATAAAATAATGTTTGTATAAAGTCTTCGTCTTGCTTTGATCTGATGGGGAACAAAGATTTTAGAATTTCATCCACATCAATAAAGAAAACTAAAATAAACAAAAGTACTTTATTGGGTTAAACTATTAAACTGAGCACAAGCTCAATGAAAATCAATGAATATTTTTTCCGGTTATGGATTAAAGTCGCTTGGTAATAACCTTGGCGTCTTGTCCCGCTTCTTTCAGTCGGACGCCGGCTGGGAGGAGTACTACGACTACATCTTCCCCGAGGACGCCGCCAACCAGCCCAATCTCAAACTGCTGGCCATGGCGAAGATGTGGAAGAGGCAGCAGATGGTGGAGGAGGGCGACGGAAACGAGGGAGGGCGACGGAAACGAGGAGGGCGACGGAAACGAGGAGGGCGACGGAAACGAGGAGGGCGAGAAAAGTCCAGAAAAAAGTCCAGAGGCGGCCAAAGAGACGCCGTCGCCGTCCTCGGACGAACCCGCCGCTCCTGAGAACCAGCCGGAGAGAAACGCTGAGCCTGAAATAGAAAAGACGACGACGACAGGGGCTGATCGAGACGATGAAGGCAGCAGCAGTGACAGTGATGATGGAGGAAAGAAGGAGGAGAAAGAGAGCAAGAGCGGAGAGTAAGATAAAGAGTAGCCCTCCGCTCTGGATCCATTTTTCTACCAATCTGTTCCCTTTTCTTTTTTTAACAATAACAACAAAAGCAGCTGATGCGTCTTTATTGTACGACTGTTTTCTGCATTATAAAAACATAAATTCAAACTCTCTCCTTGTGGTTTCTTTTTTCTTAAAACGTCAGAATTTACAGGAAATGAAACCGAATGGTTGATCTTCTTTTGGGAATTAGAGTTTGCACAGCATGGCTCTCTGACTAACAACTGGTGTGTCACAGTTTGACTATGTACAAAGTAAAAAAAGCCTGTCATATTTTACTTAACAATATGAGGACGCAGGGAGCCACTGCTGCTGTTATTCGATGGCGGTACGATGGACTTCTTCTCCGTGTCTCGGGACAAAGCTTTCCTCATGTCTGCAACCAGGAGACACAACACACACAATCAGGTTTCCTTCTCAACAGGATCTGCTCCGTCTGAAGCAACAGCGCCCCCTTCTGGTGGCCGTCATGAACCACAAGAGGCTTTTTAACTAAGTCATGTAATATTGGTCAGTTCATCAAAATACGTATTTAAAAAAAAAATGATTTTGTTTCTTTTATTTGTCCATGTTTTGAGATTTCTTCTAAAACTTTAAAGTGAAAGCTTTGAAAATAAAACATTTTGCAGAACGATTTATTTAAATTGGTGATGCTTTGAGCAGGACAAGTTTAACTCCATTCGCCTCCATTGTATCAGATCAAACCACCTGAAGGGACTGATGCCATTCAAAGTGAGAACCTGTTTTATAAATTGAGTGAACTGGCCCTTTAGAACTGGCCCTCATAATTAGTTATGAGTTAAATATTTATTCACGTCTGTAAAACGTCCGAGAGAGAGAGAGAGAGAGAGAGAGAGAGAGAGAGAGAGAGAGAGAGAGAGAGAGAGAGAGAGAGAGAGAGAGAGAGAGAGAGAGAGAGAGAGAGAGAGAGAGAGAGAGAGAGAGAGAGGTCATGAGCTAATTATTATGGCTCGTTGCAAAGAAAATATCTGATTAGTTTAAAGTAATAAAAAAAAACACGTGAGATCACGAGAATCCGCGAGACGTTGCCGAGCAACTGCGCGCGGCTCTTTGTTTGCGTTCGGCATCTGTGACGTCACAACGAAGGGGCTTTGATGAGAGCAGTGCCTGAGCAGCCAGAAAGCTTATATATAGCAGAGAGGTTTTCCTTTGAGTTTTTGCAAACTGACCAGCTGAAGAAAAAACTACATAATCCACCATAATATTAATAGTAATAATTATAACATTAATATTTCACCATGACATCCCAGACGGAGGAGATCCCAGCATTAAGAGTTTGTGCTCTGATCAGATCCTTTTTCGGGATCTTGACCGCTAATCAGTGGCTACACCTAATAAGAGGTAAACCGGATCAGACCACCAAAGCCCTGCTGGTGGATCTCATTGTCAACATAATACAGAATTGTTCCACAGCCCTCCAGACGTATGTTAAGAAGACAAACGCTGAGGTGACGAAAGAACTGGTCAAGTCCAGTCTGGGCAACACCGTCACAGACAGTTTCAAAGCTGCTCTGGACGTGACGGCCCAGGGCCAGAGTCGCAGCGCAGAAGCCTTGAGGGACATGATTTCTGAAGAGGTCATGGTCAGTGTCCAGTGCTCCATGTCCGATGCCCCGAAGGAGCACATCCCTGACCCCAGAAGACTGGACAAGATGCTGAAACTCGTCTCCAAGATGATCAAGACGATCAAAAAGCAAGTGTTCACGTCACATACGAAGGGAGACGATTTAGAGTCAGATGAACCAACAACATCTAGTCAACTCCCTCAGTTGCCGCATATGGCAGAAACCCCAGAAGAGGTCTCATCAGAGACCAAAGCAAAACCGCGAATCTGGTTTGACACGTCATCTGAGGACAAATGTTTGAGGGATTCTGGCAGTTCCTTACATATTTTCGTTAAAAAAACAGTACCAGAACCAGAGGAGTCGGAAAAGGCAGAATCCGAGACCGGAGAAGAGAAAACACCAGAGGTGAAAAAGCGATTCTGGTATGACACGTCGTCCTCTGAGGACAAAGGTTCGAGTGATTCTGGCAGTTCCTTACTGATTCGCGTTAAACCATATAAAGGCAAAAAAACAGTACCAGAACCAGAGGAGTCTGAAAAGGCTGAATCCGAGACCGGAGAAGAGAAAACACCAGAGGTGAAAAAGCGATTCTGGTATGACACGTCATCCTCTGAGGACAAAGGTTCGAGTGATTCTGGCAGTTCCTTACTGATTCGCGTTAAACCATATAAAGGCAAAGAAACAGTACCAGAACCAGAGGAGTCTGAAAAGGCTGAATCCGAGACCGGAGAAGAGAAACCGCTGGTGAAAAAGCGATGCTGGTATGACACGACATCCTCTGAGGACAAAGGTTCGAGTGATTCTGGCGGTTCCTTACAGATTTGCGTTAAACCATACAACAGCAAAAAAACAGTACCAGAACCAGAGGAGTCTGAAAAGGCTGAATCCAAGACCGTAGAAGAGAAAAAAGTGCACTTCTGGTATGACACGTCATCCTCTGAGGACAACGGTTCGGAGGATTCTGCCAGCGCAGTACCCTCAGCGACTCCAGCCGAACCTTCGGAGGAAGAAAAGAGAAAAAATACCATCTTGCTCGTTCTGCAGAGCCTGGTTTCCCTGATCTATTTGAGGACCAAGATGAGAAATATGACGGACCCCGCAAGCTTCATCGAGCGTCTGATGAAGAGGACGTGGGCCGCGGTCGAGGGCATCGACTTCGATTCTTCCCCCAAAACCGTCGCCAACCTTGAGAAGACAATTTTCAAGGATCTGGTCAAGAAGTGGGGTGGCGCAGAATTGGTGCTGTTTAACATGATAGTGGAGTCACAGGCACTCGAGAAGTTCATCGCCGATGCCGTCATAGCTCACCTCGTGGCGCCACCAAAGAAGCGCAGCTGCATCTGCCGGTTCTTCTCGTCCGTGGGCCGAGCCATCGCCAGCATCTGCAAGAGGAGCGAGACTGTCTGCTAGGTCGCTAGCTAATGCTTAACATTTAGGGTTTTCTCCGGGTGATCCGGATTGAAACATGATATCTGATTATGCCAAAAGAGCTCCAGTCCTTTCTCACATCTCGTGAGAGGCCTTGAGTCCCGTGAAGGTCTACATGTGAGAGAGCTTGAGTCCTGCACATACACCAGTGAAGGTCTACATCCGGTTCCCTCACATAACAACTGATGCAATAAAATGAAAACATTTCAATTTAAATCATGTATCTCAATTATCTTTTTTGCTGTAAATATTTAACTCTGACTAAAGTTCTGCTAAAACTGTTTTATTATGTTCTCGTTTTATAGACTTTTAATAGATTTATTCCATATTTTTTAATTGTTATTATTCTCTTCTGTTTATTGACTTCCTTTTAGTACTTGTCTTTCATTTTCATCTCCTCTTAATGTCTGGTTGCTATAAACCAAATATTATGAAATAATGAAAAATAAATAATCTTATTTTCATATGGTGTCATGTATACAAAAAAACACAATGCATACTGTAAGAGAACTACTAGATTACATTAAGATAATTATTGAAACAGCATTTTAAAGAGTGATTCTGTCTCAAACTTCTTGATCCATGCAACTGGGAACACTATAAGAGTAAAGACTATAAGAAGATAAACAGAAATATGAGTTGTAAATCTATAACTGTGAAATATATAGATTTATATATGAAACCCAATGTGTCAGATTTTATATTTTCACGATAGATAAGGTATTAAACGTCTTCTTCCCACAGAAGATACGTTTCTCTTTAAGAAGAAATACATCTTGGTCATATAATATATATATATATATATATATATATATATATATATATATATATACACCGCGTTCCACATTATTAGGCAAATTGTATTTAAGGGTCATAAACATTCATTTTTTGGTTTTTCAATGAAACTCATGGATGGTATTGTGTCTCAGGGCTATTTGGATGATTGAAATCATCCAAATAGTAATAATAATAATTAGTTTGCCAGGTGAGCCCAATCAAAGGAAAACTACTTAAGAAGGATGTTCCACATTATTAAGCAAGCTACATGTTTCAGGCAAAATGGGGAAGAAAAAGGATCTCTCTGCTGCTGAAAAGCGGCAAATAGTGCAATACCTTGGTCAAGGTATCACAACATTGGATATTTCCAAAATAATTGCGCGTGATCATCGGACGGTGAAGAAATTTGTCACCGATTCACAGCACAAGCGGGTTCGTTCAGACGAAGGCAAAATAAGGAAGATTTCTGCCAAACAAATGTGTAGGGTTAAGAGAGCAGCCACTAAAATGCCATTGAATAGCAGCAAACAGGTGTTTGAAGCCGCTGGTGCCTCTGGAGTCTCGCGAACTTCAAGATGTAGGATGCTCAAGAGGTTTGCAAGTGTCCTTAAACCTGTTATTCGGCCACCCCTAAACCAAGCTCACAAGCAAAAAAGGTTGCAGTGGGCTCAGGACTACATGAAGACTAACTGTTACGCCCAGACCTCCTGGGTAGTTCTGTGTTCTGTCTGTGTCTGTTGTGCTGCCTGTCACTCACCTTGTCTCTCGTTCCAGACTCCTCCCCCCTCGTGTGCCGCCCTCCTGTGTGATTGCAAGCCTCGCCCTCATTGTTTCCACCTGTGTCTCATTCCCTTGTGTATTTAGTCTGTGTCAACTCCTTGTCCTGTGCGAGTTTGTCTTTTGACGTCCTGCATGTGAAATCCAGTAAGATTCCTTTTTGGAATCAAACTGCCTTGTGTCTGCTTGTGGGTCCAGCCACCGTGGTCCGGTACATAACACTAACTTTCAAACTGTTTTGTTTACGGATGAGTGCCGTGCAACCCTTGATGGTCCTGATGGATGGAGTAGTGGATGGTTGGTGAATGGCCACCATGTCCCAACAAGGCTGAGACGTCAACAAGGAGGTGGCGGAGTCATGTTTTGGGCCGGAATCATGGGGAGAGAGCTGGTAGGCCCCTTCAGGGTCCCTGACGGTGTGAAAATGACCTCGGCAAAGTATGTAGAGTTTCTGACTGACCACTTTCTTCTGTGGTACAAAAAGAAGAACCGTGCCTTCCGTAGCAAAATCATATTCATGCATGACAATGCACCATGTCATGCTGCAAAGAATACCTCTGGGGCATTGGCTGCTATGGGCATAAAAGGAGAGAAACTCATGGTGTGGCCCCCATCTTCCCCTGACCTTAACCCTATTGAGAACCTTTGGAGCATCATCAAGCAAAAGATCTATGTGGGTGGAAGGCAGTTCACATCCAAGCAGGTGCTCTGGGAGGCTATTATGGCATCCTGCAAAGACATTAAAGCAGAAACTATCAAAGAACTCACAAGTTCAATGGATGCAAGAATTGTGAAGTTGATATCAAAGAAGGGGTCCTATGTTAACATGTAACTTGACCTGTTAAGATGTTTTTGATTCAAACTTTTCTTGATTTCAGTAAATATGACCTCCTAATGCTGCAAATTCAACAAATGACAATTTTTTGTTCTTTACAACCTATAAAATATCTTGAAACTCTGAAATTCTGAAATTCTGCATAATAATTTGGAACACTGCATTTTGAGTTTTTTATTTTTGAAAAAAATACTGTTATCATTAGGAGGTTTGTTCAATAGAATTTGACTTATACTCTAACAGTTGATGACTTGAAAATGATACTGACTGACTGTGCATTACTATTTAGGAAAATCTGAGCAAAGTGTAATTTGCATAATAATGTGGAACGCGGTGTATAACAAGCATCACCTGCACAAACATCACATTTGTACTCGCTTAACACACTCAAATATAAATATATATATATATATATATACACACACACACACCCGTTCAAAAGTTTGGGGTCACCCAGACAAGTTTGTGTTTTCCATAAACTCACACTTTTATCAAATGAGTTCCAAAATGAATAGAAAATATAGTCAAGACATTGACATGGTTAGAAATAATGATTTTTATTTGAAATATTAATTTTGTTCTTCAAACTTTGCTTTAGTCAAAGAATGCTCCATTTGCAGCAATTACAGCATTGCAGACCGTTTGCATTCTAGCTGTTAATTTGTTGAGGTAATCTGTAGAAATTTCACCCCACGCTTCCAATCAAGCGTTGTCCACAGGGTATGGCATGGCGTTGCAAAATGGAGTGATAGCCTTCCTTATTTAAAATCCCTTTTACCTTGTACAAATCTCCCACTTTACCAGCACCAAAGCAGCCCCAGACCATCACATCACCTCCACCATGCTTGACAGATGGCGTCAGGCACTCTTCCAGCATCTTTTCACCTGTTCAGCATCTCACAAATGTTCTTCTGTGTGATCCAAACACCTCAAACTTTGATTTGTCTGTCCATAACACTTTTTTTCCGATCTTCCTCTGTCCAATGTCTGTGTTCTTTTGCCCATATCAATCTTTTCTTTTTATTGGCCAGTCTCTGGCTTTTTCTTTGCCACTCTGCCTAGAAGGCCAGCATCCCGGAGTCGCCTCTTCACTGTAGACGTTGACACTGGCGTTTTGCGGATACTATTTAAAGAAGCTGCCAGTTGAGGACCTGTGAGCCGTCTATTTCTCAAACTAGAGACTCTAATATACTTGCCTTCTTGCTGAGTTGTGCACCGGGGCCTCCCACTTCTCTTTCTACTCTGGTTAGAGCCCGTTTATGCTGTTCTCTGAAGGGAGTAGTACACACAGTGGCGGCTGGTGACATTTTTTTTTGGGGGGGGCGCAGTTGGGCGGCGCGGTTTAAATAGCACTCCACAATGAGAAGAAAAGAGGTTTTGAGTAGAATATTCTAAAAAACAAAGCTTTATTTCAAGAAAACACAGTGCTCAACACTGTCCAATAACAACTATCAACAAACTGTAACTTTGGGCATGAGAGGTTCAGAGCAGAATGGTTTAAGAAACATTCAATGTGGTGGCCAGAGCAACTTCAGGGAATACATTGACGTAGCATTCAAACTGGGGGCCCTGCAGTAAGGTGGCACTGGTGAGGTGGTCTTTGAAGGCAAAGCGTTCCCTGGTGTGTCCAAGTATGGTGTCACAAACCTACAGATAAATATATAGAGAGAGACAGTAAGATAAGTTGTGGGGAAATATCTACTACAAACAGGCTTCATACTACAGACAAAAAACTATGTTTTGTGTGTCTTGATGGCTCAGCAACATAGACAAAAGGCCAGGAGCCACCTTGATGGCTGTAGCTATGACACACACACACACACACACACACACACACACACACACACTCTAACTTGTTGGGGGTTGAATTGGTATTTTAGATAAAGTTATAGCCTGATATGATATCCACCCAAATCTAACAATGTCCAACATGTGTTCTGCTGTGGGAAAGATAACACATTAAACTCTAACAGGCATCTGCTGATTTTGACACTCACTTCTGCAGCAATCCTTCAAGCTCATCTTCCTTCACAGCCCGGCGCTTCCTCGGCTGCTCAGAGCCACTGCACACGGAGCCTCCAGCTAGCAGCTCCGGTTAGCATGTAGCTTGGTGCGTGTAGCTTCACTGCTTTGCTGCTGAATATTTAAATCCGGACGTTCGGGTCCCAACTCTTTCAGCCTCTTCTTGTCAACATCTGATCGTGGATTGAAAGGTGTTTCACATAGAGATACCACAGAGTTTTCAGTCGCCATACTAACATAATCAAAGTCTCTGCTAGCTGTGTTGCTCGCGTAGCTACGTGGGAGCTATATGGGATGTGAGGGAATGATAAAGGTCTCTGATTGGACGAATAGTCCAACCACGTTGCAATAAGAAACGATGTCATTGGCTAGGGCGCAGATTCGTGCGCCCGAAGATTCACGTTTCATCCGCCAATGAGAAGCTGTCCTTGCCGTCACGAGGGTGAAATGTTTGTTAGCTTTCCATAGACACACATTTGGCCGGCGCCCCGAGAGGGGAGGGGCTTTTCTCAGTAATGATGAATGGCGATATATTATATTTAACTTAAGTGGTTGTTGACAGGGGCTTACGGTCTCCCACACACATTTAGCGCGTCAACACGGTATATTTCTTATTTAAATTATTTGATATATAATGTTTTTTGACAGTATATATAATATTTTTTTTTCTTCTTTTTTTTTTTTCATCGCAAAATTTTAGGAGGGGCGGCGCCCTAGCGCCCTCTATTGACGCACCGCCACTGAGTACACACCGTTGTAGGAAATTATCAGTTTCTTCGCAATTTATGGCATGGAATAGCCTTCATTTCTAAGAACAAGAACAGACTGGCGAGTTTCACATGAAAGTTCTCTTTTTCTGGCCATTTTGAGAGTATAATGGAACCCACAAATGTGATGCTCCAGATACTCAACTAGCTCAAAGGAAGACAGTTTTATAGCTTCTCTCACCAGAATAACTGTTCTATTTCATCCTTACTGACCGCCAGAGGCAGTGTTTCACACTGGATATGTTCAATATCGCGCTTGCGCAGTTCGAGTAATTATAACAACAAAGTCACGTGTGTGACCTCGGGTGACCCCCAGCCGGGTATAACTTCCGGCATCATCCCAAGCTCGGTTCTCTTTCATCTTCTCGCTGCGCAGGCTAACTAGTTTGTTAGCATCAGCTGGAGCTGAACTTGTAGAAAGAGCTCGTCGCCTGTAGCCTTGCGACCACCGGTCGGAGCCGCGGGTCCCTCGCCCTCCAAAGGCTGCGACAGCTACAACCTCCTAAGAGGAAACGGGACGCTTCCACGCTCGGACCATCGAGCCGAGCGGCGTTCCTACCTTCGGTCATCGCCGGGTTTGCAGTCTTCACACCGTGAAGCATCACCGGGTGAGATCGTTGACACTGTTTCCTACAGGAGCAGCAGATCCCGCGTTAGCGGAGCGCTCCGCGGAGCGCGCCGGCTAATTAGGGGACTGCTAACGAGAGCGCGCCCGCTCGGTGATGCTAGATGCTACACCGTCGCGGCCGGCTTTCAGGTAAGTCCACAGTTACACAGGCCCGCTGTAGTGACTGTTAGGACACCAGGAATCACAGTTGCCGTACTGGTGAGGAGGGGCTCTCGCTCCCCCCCCACTGGGTCGGGCTGTGCCGTCCTCTCGCCACAGGACAGGCATCCACAGTAGCGCAGCGCTAGTCCGCTGTAGCTGACTGCTAGGACGCCAGGAGCCACAGCTACTGTATTAGTGAAGAGAGTGCTCTCGCTTCCCCCCACTATACAGACTGTGGCTGTCCTGTCGCCACAGGACCGGCCTCCACAGTAGCACAGTGCTCCCGCTGTAGCTGACTGTTAGGACGCCAAGAGTCACAGTTGCTGTACTGGTGAAGAGAGTGTTCTCGCTCCCCCTAACCAAGTCAGGCTGTGCCTGTCCTAGCGCCACGGGACCAGCCTCCACAGTGGCGCAGTGCTCCGGAAGGAAGCGCTGTAGCTGACTGCTAGGACGCCAAGAGTCACAGCGACTGTACTGGTGAAGAGAGTGTCCTCGCTCCCCCCCCACTAGACAGCCTGTGTCTGTCCCGTCGCCACAGGACCGGCCTCCACAGTAGCACAGCGCTCAGGCGTTGTAGCTGACTGCTAGGACGCCAGGAATCACAGTTGCCGTACTGGTGAAGAGAGTGTTCTCGCTCCCCCTAACTAAGTCGGGCTGTGCCGTCCTCTCGCCACGGGACCGGCCTCCACAGTAGCACAGTGCTCCCGCTGTAGCTCACTGCTAGGACGCCAAGAGCCACAGCGACTGTACTGGTGAAGAGTGTCCTCGCTCCCCCCCACTAGACAGCCTGTGCCTGTCTCGTCGCCACAGGACCGGCCTCCACAGTAGCACAGCGCTCAGGCGCTGTAGCTGACTGACAGGACGCCAGGAATCACAGTTGCCGTACTGGTGAAGAGAGTGTTCTCGCTCCCCCTAACTAAGTCGGGCTGTGCCGTCCTCTCGCCACAGGACCGTCCTCCACAGTAGCACAGTGCTAAAAAAGCCCACTGTAGCTCGCTGCTAGGACGCCAGGAGCCACAGCTACTGTACTGGTGAGGAGAGTGCTCGCTCCCCCCCCACTAGACAGACTGTCTGTCCTGTTGCCACAGGACCGGTCTCCACAGAGGCAATAATTGCAGAGCGCCTGGTGGCTAAGCGCTGGTTATGTTTAACCCTGCCGGCTGTAGGACCTGTATGGCTCCTCTTCAGCCTGAAGACGGCCATGACCTTTGCCCCTCCTGCCTCGGCCTCGAGCACCTGAGGGAGGGTCTCTCGGAGAACCCATGTATGAACTGCGGCATTATGCCTTACGCAGTAAGGGCCGCTAGATTGGCCATGGTAGGGCACCTGAGGGGTGGGGCGGACCTCCCCCCATCAGGGCAGCCGGAGCCAGCCCAACCTACCCGGGGCAGAAGCCGGCCGACGGGAGCCGCAGGGGCTGCCCCCAAGAGGGCTAAATCTGCAAAGTTAGCGTCGAAGGTGGATCTGTTAGCCGCCGAGCTAGCTCAGGTGAAGTCGCTTCTCCTGGCCCTCCACCCTAGTGCGGAGGAGACTGGGGGATCAGATCCATCTGCGGCTGAGCCGGTCCCGGAGGAGGACATGATGTCACTGGCGGCGTCCGCCAATTTCTTTACCGAGTACGGTGACGAGCGGTCCTCCCATGCTTCCGGGCCTAGTTCCCGGGCCTCAGGCCATACTCCGTCGGAGGGGGCAGTCGACGGCTCTATGGGGTCCGTCATTCGCATGGCACTTGCACGCCTGCAGTTGGAGATGCAGCAGCCGGAGCCCCCACCTGCTAGTGCCTTCTTCAGGCACGTTCCCACCCCTGCCACCTTCTCTGTCCCTCCCTCTGAGGAGTATCTGAGGGAGTTGCATGCGTGCTGGAGAGACACCAGTACTCTCTCCCGTCTCCCAGCGGATGGCCGAACCCTGGCGTCCATGCAGGACGCGGCAAAATGGGGCCTGGAGGGCATGCCACCCATCGAGCCGGCTATTGCGTCCCTCATAGTTTCTCCCGAGGAGAATCTGAGGCCGAGTGCTAGGTGCCCTCGACCCCAATGTCGGGTCACAGATGACCTGCTCTCCCAGGCTTACAAGACGGCGGCACGCATGGGTCGTATTGGTAACTCACTCTCCCATCTCATGCTTGGTCTCTCAGTGTCTCTGCAGCAGGCTACGGTCGACGCTTCTACCACCAGTCTCAGTGATGCGTCACTGCAGGCGTTTGCACTCATGTCACGGGAACTCGGGCGCCTGATGTCCACCCTAGTTCAGACCAGCCGCCAGGTCTGGCTGGCGCAGTCACCCCTGTCGGAGACATGTAGGAGGACCCTCCGTGCTGTCCCAGTTGAACCCGGGGAGCTGTTCGGCTCAGCTGCTCTACAGGCGCTTCAGCGGACTGTGCAGGCCGTTCAGACCAGGCAGCAGTTCTCTGGCCTTCGCAGGGACATAACCGCACCCCGCAGAACCAGGGCGGCCTCCCGTGGCCATTTTCGGCCCCCAGCTCGCCCCAGTAGCCACCAACGGGCTCAGCACCCCGTGGAGAGGCCGATCCGCTCCCAACGCGACTATTCCCGCGTTCCCCCCAGGCAACCCCTGGGCCGGGGGACTAGTGGTCGCCCCCCCAGAGCCTCAAGGGGCAGGGGGGGCAGGGCCTGAGATCCCCGGGCCGGCTGTCGGTTATTTCTCCCAGCAGCAGGTCAGCTACTGGGCAGCTCATGCCCCAGACCCCTGGGTGGTTTCCACCCTAACCCAGGGGTACAGGCTGCAATTCCGACGCCGGCCCCCAACCTTCAGCTGGGTCAAGATGACTACCATCACCGACCCGGCGAAGGCCCTAGCCCTGAGCCAGGAGTTAGCCGTGCTCCTGACCAAGGGCGCAATCGAGGTGGTGGACCCCCAGCTACAACCCGGGGGGTTCTACTCAACCTACTTCCTCGTAAGGAAGAAGAACGGCGGACTGCGCCCAGTCCTAGACCTGAGGGGACTAAACAAGTTCCTGAAGGTCTTACCATTTCACATGCTGAGCACAGCAGGTGTCCTTCGTGCCGTCTCCAGGGGAGACTGGTTCACGTCGGTCGACTTGAGGGATGCTTATTTTCATGTCCCCATTGTGCCTCACCACAGACAGTACCTTCGTTTTGCCTTTCAGGGCCGCTGTTTTCAGTTCAGGGTACTTCCATTCGGACGCTCCCTCTCCCCACGAGTGTTTACGAGGTGTGTCGCCGCTGCCCTTCTTCCCCTGCAATCGCAGGGCATGAAGATATTGCCGTACCTGGACGATTGGCTGATCTGCGCGCCATCCCGGGTTCAGGCTGCACAGGACACCGCTCGCCTTCTGTCTCATGTGGCCCTGTGGGGCCTCAGGGTAAACAGGGAGAAGAGCTCTCTGAGCCCTTCTCAGAGCATAACCTTTATCGGGCTAGCTCTGGACGCGGCCACTATGAGAGCCTGTCCGTCGCCCCAGCGTGTGGACGACATCCTCCGCAGCCTTCCCCTCTTCCGAGGGGGCAGGCGTTTGCCCTACATCCGTTTTCTTTGCCTATTAGGCAAATTGACAGCAGCCTCGGCTGTCGTTCCCTTGGGCCTGCTGTCGTTGCGCCCCTTGCAGAGATGGCTGAACAGCTTTCGCTTGGACACCAGGCGCCACAGGAACAGAGCAATAGAGGTGTCACAACAGTGCCTTCTCGCTCTCTCCCCATGGAGGAAGAGAGCATACCTGTCAGGGGGTGTTCCCATGGGCGTGGTCCCATCCCGTCGGGAGGTCGTCACGACAGACGCCTGCCTCTCAGGGTGGGGCGCAGTGTGGCAGAACAGGACTGCTCAGGGGCAGTGGTCCGCTCAGGACCACATGGAGCATATCAATGTTCTGGAGCTGCAGGCAGTGCACCTAGCGCTCAAACACTTCTTGCCTCACTTGAGAGGGAGACATGTACTTGTTCGGTCGGACAACACCTCGACCGTGTTCCACATAAACCACCAGGGGGGCACCAGGTCAGCAGGACTGCTACGGGTTTCCCGAGCCCTTCTGACCTGGGCAGCCCCTCGCTTGACCAGCCTTCGGGCGATGTATCTACCGGGAGAACGGAACCAGGTCGCAGACTCCCTCTCCCGTCACAAGCCCCCACCGGGGGAGTGGCGTCTCCATCCAGAGGTCGTGCAGAGCATCTGGGGCCTCTTCGGCAGAGCACAGGGGGATCTCTTTGCCTCAGAGATATCAACCCACTGCCCCCACTGGTTCTCCCTGATGGAGAGGACCAGTCCTCTGGGTCAAGATGCCCTGGCTCACACATGGCCAGTGGGCCTCCTTTATGCTTTCCCTCCATTTCCCCTGATCTTGCCAACGCTCCTCAGGGTTCTTCAGCAGGGCCACAGGCTGGTGCTGGTGGCCCCCTTATGGCCCGCCAGGACTTGGTTTCCTCTGCTGCACAGACTCTGCTGCGGGACGCCATGGCGCCTCCCCGACAGGAGGGATCTCCTATCGCAGCTAGGGGGTCGGATCTGGCATCCCGACCCCAGCCGCCTGCAACTATGGGCCTGGCCGTTGCAGGGCCCGACCGGCTGCTAAGCAGCTGCACAGAACCAGTCAGGAGGACTATTCTGAATGCCAGAGCGCCATCTACCCGTCTACAGTACGAGTGTAGATGGAGACTATTTTCTGACTGGTGTGGGGTTCACAACATGGACCCAGTACAGTGCCCAGTGCAGACTGTACTCGAGTTCCTGCAGTCCCTCCTGGATAAGGGCCGGTCTCCCTCTACCCTAAGGGTCTACGTGGCTGCTGTCTCATGCCAGCATGCTAAAATCGACAACGGCACTGTAGGGAGCCACAAGCTTGTGTCCCTCTTCTTAAAGGGGGCTCGGCGACTGCGACCTCCGAGCACCCCGAGGGCTCCTCCATGGGACTTGTCCGTGGTGCTGGACACCCTATGTTCACCTCCCTTTGAGCCCCTGACAGAGGCAAAGCTGCGATGGCTGTCAGCAAAGACAGTCTTTCTCCTGGCCATCACTTCGGCAAAGCGAGTAGGCGAGCTACACGCCCTGTCGGTGAGCGAATCCTGTCTAAGGTGGAACCCAGACGGCTCTGGCGTCACACTGTGGCCTAATACAGCATTCCTTCCAAAGGTGCTGACACGCTCGTACCTCAACCAACCTATCCAGCTCGCACAGTTTGACCCTCCAGTGGGGGAGGAGAGGTCGGGGCTGCTGTGCCCGGTGCGGGCCCTAAGAGCCTACGTCGAGGCCACCGCAGGCATACGGCGGTCGGAGCAGCTTTTCGTCTGCTATGGTGGACCTAGGAAGGGCCGTGCCCTTTCTAAACAGCGCCTGTCCCACTGGATAGTGGAGGCCATTGCCTGTGCCTACAGAGCTAGTGGCCGTGCGCTGCCATCCGGAGTGAGGGGCCACTCTACCAGGAGTGTCTCCACGTCATGGGCAACCATGAGAGGTGTGCCCATGGAGGATATATGTGCTGCTGCCTCATGGGCATCACCGAGCACGTTCACCAGATACTACAGGGTGAAAGTTGCCACCCCTCACCCACTGGGGGTGGTTCTTCGTCCAACTTCCTCCGCATGAGTCAGACGAGGTAGGTTCCTTGACGTTCCTCGTGACTTTGTTGGTATAAGTCATCCAGTGTGAAACACTGCCTCTGGCGGTCAGTAAGGATGAAATAGAACGAAAGTTACGAAGGTAACTACGGTTCTATGAATCCTGGATGACCGCCAGAGTTCTTGGTCACTCGGAATCTCGTGATTTCGCGAGAAGATTCCGTAGAACCGAGCTCGGGATGATGCCGGAAGTTATACCCGGCTGGGGGTCACCCGAGGTCACACACGTGACTTTGTTGTTATAATTACTCGAACTGCGCAAGCGCGATATTGAACATATCCAGTGTGAAACACTGCCTCTGGCGGTCATCCAGGATTCATAGAACCGTAGTTACCTTCGTAACTTTCGTTTTAAGCTGTGCTAACATAATTGCACAAGGGTTTTCTAATCATCCATTAGTCTTCTATGCGATTAGCAAACACAATGTACCATTAGAACACTGGAGTGATAGTTGCTGGAAATGGGCCTCTATACACCTATGTAGATATTTCATTAAAAACCAGACGTTTCCACTTAGAATAGTCATTTACCACATTAACAATGTATAGAGTATTTCTGATTAATTTAATTCATTGAAAAAAAAAAAAAAAAAGTGCTTTTCTTTGAAAAATAAGGAAATTTGTGACCCCAAACTTTTGAACGGTAGTAATATATATATATATATATATATAATAAAAACAGTCCATGCACAAGTTGTTGTTCTTTGATCATTTTATTGACTGAATTTGCACCACTAAAGCAAAAAGCATTAGAATAGAATGAATAGAAATATAGTGTACAGCATGGCTCTCTGGCTAATAACTGGTGTGTCACAGTTTGACAATGTACAAAGTGAAAAGCCTGTCTGTCTGTGTCTCTCTCTCATATATATATATATATATATATATATATATATATATATATATATATATATATATATATATATATATATATATATATATATATATATATTAATAATAACGTTATGAGGACGCAGGGAGCCACTGCTATTGTTATTCGATGTCCTCCGGTCTGACGGGATGCGGCAGAGGGACGATGGACTTCTTCTCCGTGTCTCGGGACAAAGCTTTCCTCATGTCTGCAACCAGGAGACACAACACACACAATCAGGTTTCCTTCTCAACAGGATCTGCTCCGTCTGAAGCAACAGCGCCCCCTTCTGGTGGCCGTCATGAACCACAAGAGGCTTTTTAATTAAGTCATTTAATATGGGTCAGTTCATCAGAATACAAAAAAAGAAAAAGGATTTTGTTAGTTTAATTTGTCGACGTTTTGAGAATTGTCTTCTGAAACTTTAAATTCAAAGCTTTGAAAATAAAAACCAGTCTTCTGCGGAACGATGTTTCTTCAGTCGCAGTTCAAATTAAAATGTTTGTTTTATTGATTATCCAGAGAAACAAACCTGGCCCAACATGCTGGTGTCGAGTTGCTTTGAACACAAACTTAACTCCATTCACCTCCATTGTATCAGGTAAAACCATCAAACCACCTGAAGGGACTGATGCCACTAAACGTTGAGTGAACTGGCCCTTTAAACACTTTTGGTTGTTTTTAAAGCACCTGAACGCACCACAGTGGTCGACCTTTTAATAAAAAATATTCATACCTTCAACTGAAACCAAGAAGGAAATTAAACTAAACATATGATGCTACTTTTAAATGTCCGGTCCGGCCGACTCACCATAGGCGTCCTCGTCGGGCTCTCCGTTGCTGGCGGAGTAATACTCGATCACTGTCCGGTAGACGCTGTAGCCCAGACGCTTGTACATGTTCACTGCCACCTGGTTGGAGACGCGCACAAAGAGATCCACGAAGAATCCGCCCTTCCTACAAGACAGTGGGGGGATTTTCAGAGTAAAAGCATCAAAACACAGGGTAGCTACACGTTGAGCCCCATTATGTGTTCATAAGTCATGAGAAATATGTATTAATATATATTAACAGTTATGTGAGGTCTATAGAGGACCAGGACTAAACTGAGGTCTAGAGCGGCGGTTTTGCGTCAGACAATATTTTCACGGACCGGCCTTCACGGTGTGGGTGAAAAATATGACGTCATAAATATGACGTAATGATACGAACGGCATAAAGACAATTATAAAGTGCATAAAGATACAACTCACCATTACGCCGAATTAGTGGGAGCCCTGAGCTTGTTTCTCTGCTACGAGCCGGTCCTACCTCGGGGTGACGGGAGGAAAAGACCGACCCCGGCGAGTGTTTATGTCCTGTCTACTGACTCTACTCGGTAACTTAAACCTTTATGTGCACTCTGTAACTTCATTAAAACCCGCTTCACAAAGACAGGATGTTGAAATGGAGGCAGGGTTTCAGAGCTTTTTTAGCAATCTCAGTATACTCTGTCTTGATTTTAATCCAGAACACCGAGTTGAAACAGACTTTTAAGTTTCCTTTTTGGGGAAACGTATCACGGAACCTCTTGACATGTGTCAAGAGGTTACGTTTGAGGCTACGCACAGACTGATGTATCCAGTCACATTTCAAAATAAAACATTTTTCAGACTTTTATTTTTTTCATAAATTCTTTCTCTGCCAAGGGACCCACGGACCGGTACCGGGCCGCGGCCCGGGGTTTGGGGACCGCTGGTCTAGAGGACCAGGACTAAACTGAGGTAAAAGTCCCTCACAGTCCTTTTAAGAATATTGCTCCTCAGTATTTGCCTTCAGGCTCTAGCGCCCTCTGGTGGTGTGTGTCGGGTACTTCAGGGTATGGCAGCATGCACCAACCTCTCTGAGATTTCCTCCAGCATCTCCATGAGTTTGGCCGCGAGGCCGAGCCTCCTGAACTCCGGGGCCACGGACAGCGCGGTGACGTGACCGTGCCACTCTTCCCGCGCCACGGATCCCTCCGCCTTCCCCATGACTGCAAGACAAGCACCAAGTCCAACGAGCACCACTTGAGACTCGTTTTACTGAAACCTGTTGCTGCTCTGTGATATTTAATAAGTGTTATGTGTGAGCATCTGAGAAGAACAGAACCATATCAGGGTTCATACACATTTTGACCAATGGATTTCCATGACTTTTCGCCAAATGTCCATGACCAAACATTTTGTGAAATCTGGGTGTAAACATGAAAAAGTGTATTAAACAATTTATATTTAAACTAACAATCAGAATTCCAAAGCATACAGTATACCTTAAATGACACAAATGAATGGTAGACAATAGTTTGATTAAAAGAATAAACATTTATATAGATTATATTTTGAGCGTCTTTCTTTTAAAAGCATATTAATTATTTCAAACTCGTAAATGAACATAACACATTTCCATGACTTATTTTTTTTGAAGGACTTTTCCAGGCCTGGAAGTAACCATTTTAAAATTCCATGACTTTTCCAGGTTTTCCATGACCGTAAGAACCCTGTTCATGATTAAGATGCCATCAAACCAACAGAACAAAAGGGTCTGAAGTTTGTTTCTTTTATTGTTATTTCTTTACAATTCCAAGTGTGCGGTTCATGCTCGCTTCATATTTTCATGACGTTTGGGGACACTGCATTGACTTCAATGTATTTCCTGGAGACTTAAACCTCGTCTTCACCTTCTCATGCTGCGGTCACACCAAAAGCGTTGATACATGCAAAGTCAATGCACAGACGCAAATTAACGTGAATAATGCAAATTTCCGCCGGGCGGTGTGCGGCTACGGATGATGTTGTGAACCCAGACACGGGGGCATTTGATGCTCCGACGTTTTGGGGATTTCCACCACAAGTATATAGCAGAAATAGTGGTTATTTCCATGGTGGACGGCTGAAGTGGTAACTGTTTGCACGGAGATAAGCCACGCCCCCTTTCCGGCACAAATGAGGTGAATAAACCACAAATAGTCCGGTGAGTAAACTCACGTGAGATGTGATTATTGACGTTATGGGGACGTGACTTAATCAGTAATCAGATTCATGTTCCAACAAGACACACACTGAGGTCAAAGACGGGCCTAAAGCTCCATCTGCAGCCTCTAGTTTGGGGAAGTGATCTGTTTCAGGTTTCTTTCTTTTTAAGAAATAGTTTTATTATTTAAAATAATATATATATATATATATATATATAAAAATATTACATATACGTAAATAAATAAATTATGGTATTATTTTAAATAATAAATATATATATTTATGTAAATAAATGAATATAAATATTAAGTATAAATCAATAAATGTTATTATTTTAAAGAATATATATAAATTCATATAAATAAATACATATATATATACACAAATTCATATAAATAAATAAATACATATATATATATAAATATTACATATAAATAAATACATGTAATATTTATTTATTTATTTATATCTTTACATGTAATAGTTTATTATATATAATTGTTAGTTTATTAAAATTAATTATTTTATTTATATATATATATTGTTCTTATAAGAGCTGGAAGAGATAAGGCTTTTATGATCTGTTATTGCAATAAAATAAAATAAAGAGAGCTAATAAGCAGCACGTGTACAGACAAAGACGTCCCACCAACAGGTAACTTTTCACATTAATGTGCACCAAAATGAAATTATGTATTAACGCAGCAGCTTCCCCGTGATGAAAATGCTTCTTTTTATAAAAACAAACTTGTAAAAATCAATCCAAACAATAAAATGTAGATATTTTTGATAAACTTACTGTAGCCCATCAGTTCCCCACCAGGAGCCTCAGCAACGATGAAGTACTCCGGCCAGTGAGCCAGGTACTGGAGGTAAAACGGGATCCCATACTGGAGGTCAAAGGTCAACGGAAACTACGAACAACTGATACATATTAATAAGTGTGTAATTTATATTAAAGACAACCATGAGCTCACGTGTTCATCTGTAAAAGGAAGGATACAGTTTCTGTCAGCGGGTCCAGGTTGCTGTTGAACCAAACACAGACAACAAACAGTTAATTTAACCCTTAGCGTGAACTGTTATTTATCTGTTTGATGTTTAGAGGCAATAACATAGGGTGACCAGACGTCCTCTTTTTCCCGGACATGTCCTCTTTTCGAGACCTAAAAAAAGCGTCCGGCAGGGATCCCAAAAACGTCGGGGAAAATAGTTATTACCCCCTTACAAGTTTTGGAAATGGTATCTCCCTCACGTTCCACCTTCTTGCGCAAGCTCTGACTGTAGAGAGAACTGTCATTGGTCGACCGATCTCAACGTAAATGTAAGTTCACGGCATGCTACACACTACTGCTACCCCCCGCGACGAAGTGTCCTCTTTTTCACAAACTCAAATCTGGTCACCCTAAATAACGAGAACCTTATTATTTACTGAAATGAGAGTTGATTGACGGATTAAATGTGAGCCGATTAGTCCAGAGGACACTAAGGAGTCTTACGGTGTGTAAAGTTGTGCATTGACAAGTATCTTTTGGCTGATAACAACGGGACAACTAAATTATCGCTTTTTTTAAAGGGAGTTTGGAACAGAAATGTTGTGTGAACCAAACACAGGGTGCGCAAACACAAACACGAGACGGCTGCACAGCAAACACAATCGGTGTGGTAAAAACGGACGAAAGCGTACTCACATATTGTTGAATTTAAATAAATCATCGCAGGTAAACGGCCTTAATGTTGTCATGTCAGCTTGCTGCTCCGCGTCCTTTCACCTCGCAGAGGAAGAGGCACATCGGCTCACTTTAAAAGGTCATTTAGAAAGGAGTAGCGCCCCTGGCGGGAGGGAGGTAATACTACAGTAGTAAAATAACGAGGTACATAGTTACAATCAACAGAGTCTGATAAAACAGTGAATGTTTCGTTTTTTAATGTTTTAAAACAGTTTCAGACCGGCTTCATTCAACTTTATGGTATTTTTGGTGGTGCTGTTGGATTGTATTGCATACTACTGGCATGTTTTTCCATTGTTTTACCCACCCCGTTTATATCAATGAAGGTCGGCAAAATAAAAGCAACACATTACATTTCATTTAGCTGATGCTTTTATCCAAAGCGACTTACAATAAGTGAAATTCAACCATGAGTACAAACTCAGAACAACAAGAATCAAGAAAGTATAATTTCATTTAAGTGCTACTACGGTTCTACCTTCTTTATTCAAGGTGTAGTCGAAAAATATGTGCAGAGACTATGTGCAGAGACTTTCTGCTGTCCTGGTGTCAATGGGGAGCTCGTTCCACCATTGAGGAGCCAGGACAGCAAACAGTCGTGACTTCGTTGCGTGTTTAGCTCGCAGTGACGGAGCTACAAGCCGATTGGCAGAAGCCGAGCGGATCGAACGAGCTGGGGTGTACGGTTTTACCATGTCCTGGATGTAGACTGGACGTATTCTCCTGATGTTGTACAGCATGGACCTACAGGATGTTGTGTAGCATGGACCTACAGGATGTTGAGCACCATGTACCTCCAGGAACGTGTTGTTGCAGTAATGCAAGTTTTTTTTATTCTCTGCATTTTACCATCCTTAGTGATTAAGGAGCAGTGTGCTGCTGTGAAGCGCCCAGGGAACAACTGAGGGTTCAGTGTCTTGCTTAAGGACACTTCAACATGCCAACTATGGGGAGACCAGGGATCGAACCGGCTACCTTGTGTTTTCCACTCTCCCCATAAGCTACATGAGAACTTCACATAGTACAAAAGTATAAAGTATACGGATATAAAACGTCATTAATAAATAAATAAATAGCAAAATGCCTGTACTTTCATGGAAATGTTTACGTTGCACCGTTAACGGGTTACGCTTGCGCGACGGCCAAGATCCTTGGTGACTCACTGATTCTTGGCATTTTGCCATAACAAAATTAGCAGAAAAGCCTATTTCACAGATTGGCTTTTTGTTGGGGCGGTTGGGCATGAACATTTTTCTTCCTCCAAAGTGGGGCAAGTGTGCGAACCACTGGTTTATAGAGATAAAAGGAGGGGGCCCAGGGCGGAGCCTTGAGGGACCCCAGTAGTGAGAGGACAAGGTTCAGACACAGATCCTCTCCAAGTTACTCGGTAAGTGCGGTCGTTGAGGTAGGATGAGAAGGGGGAGAGCGCAGTGCCTGAGATACCAAGCTCCTGGAGGGAGGAGATAAGGATCTGGTGGTTCACTTTATCAAAGGCAGCAAAGAGGTCTAGGAAGATAAGGACAGAGGAGAGAGAGGCTGCTCTAGCAGTGTGAAGCTGCATTTCATGTCTCTGAAAGCTTTTGAGGCTGCAGCGAGCCACTGAATTTTGTCGTGAACGGTGAGATTTTTAGCATGTATTAATGCGGACAGAGGTTGTTCAAGCTGAGAGTAATTTGGAATAAATGACCGACAGTAAGAACACATGCCTAAAAATGACATTTGTTTCTTTGTTTGAGGTACCTGTATAGTACATCATTGTTGTGTGTGTATGATCAGTCTGAAACATAATATTAAAGAACATTGGATATTTACATGATATCTACTTAAACAAGTTGAAATTAATCTGTGAGATACTGGTAAATCTCCCTCAAACTGCCAACTCATTTATTCCAGAATATTTCATCATAGGCAATCTTTGCCTGGGACCTGAATTTCATAAAATAGCTCTGTGGCGCCATCTGCTGGCAAAAATACTCCATTACCCAAAGTGCGGCGGGTTCATTTGAACTACATTACCTGCTGGGGAAGTGTAGTCTTAATCTATACTGATACATCATAATGTATTAGATTATATTTTGGATTATTAATCTGATAAATAATACATGTATTGGAGTGCAAGTATAATGTAGAAAACGGAAATTATCAAGTAAAGTACCTCAAAGCTGTACTTGAGTACAGTACTTTCCACCACTGAATTTTGAATTTTACATAAGTATATTATGTGTTATTTTTTTACTTAGTATAGTGCTTTAATACACTGTCAAATAACTGGTGTAAAAATGTTGTGTACTGCAACCAAAGACACAAACACATTTAAACTGGGTTAACAATAAGAAAGCAGTTTTTAATTCCCTTAATAGAATAAAATAAATGAACCAATAAATAAATGAATCTGTTTAATTTATAACAAACCATCATATTTTATAAACTCTTCATCTGTTTTAATATCGAGGTAAATATAGTAGAGTAGACTTATAGTGCTATTAAAACAAAATACTCACATGAAGTACAACTACCTCAAAGTTGTACAAACGCTGAGTAAACGTTTCTCCACGTTTCTCTGCAGATCAGCTGCTGTGGATTTTAATAATTGTATTTACTGCTGGGTCATAATTTAATATTTTATTTATATTTTGTATTAATAATCTGAATCTGTAAAGTAACTAAATCTGTCAGATAATTCAATTCAATTTATTTTTAATATATATTATTTATTATAATTTTAGTGGAAGAGAAGTATAAAGTAGCATGAAATGTTAACCCCAATAATGAGGAAGTGGTTTCAAAATACTGAAACGCTTCTAAATCATCAACCACAGGTCCGATTTAATAAATTTAAACGGCTAAAGTACTCTAAACCCTTGTGAGAAGAGAAACGATACACTACATTTAACAAAAAAGATCGTTATATTTGTATAATTAACGTCACTAGACCCTTTCACGGACGCGTTCTAGCGAAAATTCCGATAAAATCCCACTTAAAATATTGATAAAAATGATCCTATCACGTTTTCAGCTGATTGAATGGTGTCAAGTTAAGCTTTAACTTCTTACCTTTCGAGCAAAATATTGTTTTAATTTTTAGAGTTAGTTTTAACTTTACTAGAGCCAGTAAAAGGACGCTAACGCCGGTAAATTAGCCGTGAGCTATTATCAGCCAATTGCGGACGCACTTCTATCCTCGTAGTTAACACTCGGCGCTGCTGTTTTTTTGGGGATATTAACTTGTTTCAGGGCCACCAAAATGCAGTCAACACATCCAGGATCGTAGTTATGTCCTTCACAATAAGATATCACGTTTCAACAACTCCAAACTATGCAATAAAAGCTCCGTAATTTCGGAGATACTTTTCAGAGTAAAGATTGTCGCCCGAGCGTCGCCCGAGCGTTCTTACTGCTTTCTCTCATTAAAGTCCCTTTCCTATAGTATTTAGACATGTAAACGTCCATATATATTCATGAAATTTAACACGTAGATTCTTTGATATGTATAAAGTAATACTACTTAAACTTTTCTGGCGACCGCTGACGAAAATGCCGGCAAAAAGACCGGAAACTGCGTCACGTCGGCTACGTCCGGAAATGGCTAACGGGAGCTAACGGCGTCCGTGAAAGGGTCTAGTGACGTTACGTAATAAAGTAAAGCTCCTCAACATGACTGAGCGATTATAACGTTTCACTATTTAGCTAATTTAGTACCCCTAACAACGACGGAAAAACGTACCACGTATGTAACCGTAGAGACTGTGCGCATCTTCCAGTAGTAGTGGGATCACTGTGTGTAAAGTATTGACGTCGCGAGCTGCGAGAAAGCAACGGCTATTTTTCGTCGATTTCTTCCTCGGTGTTTCGAGGTACTACAGTTTCATCGTTCCCAAACGCATCTGAAAGCGCGTCAGATGACACATGCGGAAGCAGACGGTCATTTTAAATGGTGTTTGTTTATGGTGCGACGAAGATTTAGGTAAAAATGGCTCATTTCTTTATTTCTGAACCGAAAAATATGATTTTTGGACTGGAAAGGCTTGAAAACATGTCATTGCTTGTGTTTATTGTGATTATTATTGCATATTTGGATGATTTAGGTCTTAATCTTTCTAAAGAGGTGCAGTATTACTCTGGGACATGATGGGAAGTCACCAAAAATACAATTAAAAAAACTTGGGGAGCGACCGAGGACTAATTTTTTGATCAGATTCTTGACTTTTGATCATATTTATGCAAAAAATAAAAAAAAATTTTTATTTTTTTATTTTTAAAAGGCAAGGAGTTGCTGATTCTTTAGAGATCAAGGACAATAGGGGCTGGTATTCATATCAAGGTCATATGAGCTGTAGAACACCTGTAGAAGCCCTCGGGTATCCCTATTGGGGGACCCTAGGGCTGATGAGGTACAAGAAGGTCAACACTTAGTTACTTAGTTACTTAGTTACGTGGAAAAACAAGAATAACTTTATTAATAGAACTCCTCAAAAACAAGTAAATTCCTTAACAAAGACAGAAACATGATAAATAAAAGTAGAATTGATATAATGACAAAGAATCCGTGTATCGTTCCTTCTTTGGTTTTTATGTTTCAACATCGAATCTCAAACTTTTCCCGTTTTTACATTTTGTTTTTAAAATAGAAAAACAACGTTTTGGGTTTTAAACTGAACAAACCAGACACGGATTACAAAGCAAGATATAAATACAAAAATTAAAAACAAGTGAAGTAAAAAAAGGAAGAATTAACAATTGAAGATAAATAAATTCTTAAAAAGTGTGTTTTTTTTAAGTCGTTCCAGATTCGTGAGTCCAGCGAAGTAGTTTTGTTGCCTAAAGTTAAACCGAATTGTTTCCTTTAAAGCTTAAAAACAAAAAACTGGAAATCGACACGAGCTGCTGGACTTTATTGGGAAAACGTTTTGGTGAGACGTCAAACGAACCGCAACGTTGAGGTACGCGTCACGTGGACTTGTGTGTTGGATTCTGCGAGTGGTCACGTGTCATCTCTAACTCGCTGCCTGCTGGCACGGGCGACCTCCTGCAGCAGGACGAAGTTGGAGAGTCTCCACTTCCTGTAGGCCGGCGCCACGAGACCCGGGTCGGTCAGGACCTGATCCAGTGCCAGCAGCTCCGACTCTTTGGCCTGCAGGACAAACAATTATTGATCCTCTGATTAGTTCTGAGCTACTATTTCCATTTCCTGCTACTTCATACTTCTACTCTAAATGTTGTACTTTTTACTGCTTTATAGTTACTTTCTACATTAAAAGAAACACGTTAATAAGTTATGAGGAAGTGCTGTGCTACTAATCTACTCCTAGTGGGATACAAGTGTCTTTGAATATTCAGAAAAGCGCTATATAAAATTGAAGTATTATACAAAGTATATACAATTGGCATTACAACAGTAAAATGCTCTTATATGTATTTATTATAAAAACAGAATATAATACAATCTAATAATAGAACACTTTCTGCGTAAAGAGTACTTTTACCTTTGATACATTAAGTACATTTTGCTGATAATACTTTTACTGAAGTACCCTTTTGAATTCTGGACTTTTATGTACTTCTAATTTACTTGTTATGGAGTTTTTTTAGACGTTCCTGACTATGTTAAGCATCTGAATATTTTCTTCCACCACTATCATTACTTACTCGTTTCTATTTTTATTATTTAATTGATACCTTTGGGGGAATCAATTAAATAACAACACCATTGGTAATATGATATATTATTCTGCATAATAACTAACTTTTAGTACTGCAAGTATATTTTGATGGTGATACTGTTTGTACTTTTACTTGGAGAACATTTTACATGAGTTTGACTGGAAACAGAGTATTTCTACTCTGTGTAGTACTTTAATAAAAGTACTTCACCTTCAGCGTGCTGCTGAGGATCCGCAGCAGGTGAAGCTTGTCGTTGACTTTGTTGTTCTGACATCGTTTGACGAACGACGCTCTGAAGTCCCGCCTACTGGACCGTCCAATTGGAGACAAGCTGGCTGCCCTCAGGTTGTTGTAGAGGAACTCCATCTCATCAGGTGGCTTCTCTGCAACCAAAGGAGGAGGTCCGCAATGTAAAGGAGAACTCCACCAACGTGATGATGTCACTCTGTCGGACTCACGATGAACAATAATAAAAAAGAAGAAGAATCAAAATCAATGCAGCAGAACCGGAGCTATTCACTTTCTTCCTCGTGAAAACCCGGTGACTACATTACCCACAATGCATCTCAACCAGCAGCAGTTCAGTCAGGACATCCAGGTGCGTTAAGCTAGAAGCAGTCAAAGAATAGAAGAGAAGCAGAACAGACACTGCCATTCTAATCAACTTAGCAGGACGGTCAGAGAGGCGGACATTTGTATTTGTACTGTTGCCAATGCGACCGCATTGGAGGGATAACTTCGGGTTTTGCGGTGAAGTGGGAACGTTACGAGGAAATTTAACAAACCAATTCCTCATCCACACACTCTTATCACAGCGTAGGAAAGCAACTTTGTTCGGCTCATTTTCTGTAACCAGTGTAGCATAGGGTGACCAGATTTGAGTTTGTGAATCGGTCGACCAATGACAGTTCTCTCTACAGTCAGAGCTTGCGCAAGAAGGTGGAACGTGAGGGAGATACCATTTCCAAAACTTGTAAGGGGGTAATAACTATTTTCCCCGACGTAGCAAAATCCCGGACGTTTTTTGAAACCCTGCCGGACGCTTTTTTTAGGTCTCGAAAAGAGGACATGTCCGGGAAAAAGAGGACGTCTGGTCACCCTAGTGTAGCATTAAAGCATGGTGGAATTAACAAGCTAGCTAGTTAAATAGTGGAGAGCTGGCTAGTTGGCTAGCACCGTCTCCGAAGAAGGACAAGCTAACTAGCCAGCTAACTAGTCAGCTATCCGTCTCCAGAGAGGGACAAGCTAACTAGCCAGCTAGCCGTCCCCGGAGAGGGCCATGCTAACTAGCCAGCTATCTGTCTCCTGAGAGGGACAAGCTAACTAGCCAGCTAGCCGTTTCCGGAGAAGGACAACCTCACTAGCCAGCTAACTAGCCAGCTATCCATCTCCAGAGAGGGACAAGCTAACTAGCCAGCTATCCGTCTCCGGAGAAGGACAAGCTAACTAGCCGGCTAACTAGCCAGCTATCCGTCTCCGTTCAGAGGTCTCACTTCTTTCCAACTCCACACCTCCAGATTGTTTTATGACTTTCAAGCTTGTCGTCTTGCGACTCAAGTGACATCACTCGAGGACATTCGCCAGACTTCACACCTCTGGAGACACTAAAGGTTTTATTTAAAAACATTTGCAGTAGAAACTTTGACGTGTAAAACCCAAGGCATTCTCCTTTTTAAAGCCGTTATGGTAACCAGCTGTTTACCGTGGACGACCTCCTCTTCCGTGTCTTCGTCGACGTGCAGCAGAGGGAGGGACGCTCCTCCAGCAGCTCCATCCGGCCCCGGCAGGTGTAGGCGGGACAGGGGTTCACCGCCCTCTGAGGCTCTTCCTCTTCCTCTTCCCCTTCCCCCTCCTCCTCTTCTGTTTCTACTCAAACCTCCGCCCTCCGAGATGCTTCTTCGTCCACTGTCACCGGTCGGCGACTCCTGGAGAGGCCGGAGAACGTCTCCCTGCGAGAGGGTCAGAGAGAGGGTCAGAGTTGTGACGAGGACTTTTTTTTTTTTTATTCACACTTTTGTTACTTACGTTTTCAGAATCGTCAGCTTCCTGCTCAGAGTTCAGAGAACAGGAAGTGGAGACGCGCTCGTCGGCGTCCTGGTCGCTGCCCTCACTGTAGCACTCTGCACAAAGACAGATGGGGACATATTTATCTATATTAAAATTGTTTGTGCACTGTCCAAAATAAACAGAAATTTCAGGAAGGAAATATGGAAAGAAGTGCTTTAAATTTCATACAAATTATTGGTTTCACAAATGCACATTTATTTGTTATTTATTTATTATTCATGTATATTTCCTGCGTGTTGCTTGAGATGTCTGACCTTCGCCGTTGACCAGCTCACACGTCTCAGCCGCCTCCGACAGTTTACTGACCCACCTGCAGACGGAACGCAGGGCGACGATAACAATCAGTGTGAAACAACAGTAGTGACTCATCACCTTCTCAGAAGCACAAAACGAGAAGTGTTAGCAAGCAAATGAGAAACGAGACGAGGAAGAGGAGGAACTGAGATCAGTGCAGAGAAAAATAGATCTCAACAGCTGCTGGCTTGATTGACATTAAAGAACCAAACACACAAAGTACTACAATACAAGTACGACAGTTGTATTTAGTGGCGATGTTGAGGGAGTCAAGTACAAATCTAGATATTTTATTGTAAAGTGTTTATATTATATCATATATATATATATAATACAAATATATATATAATACAAATATATATATTATATGTAATACAAATATATATATATATACGTATATATATATATATATATATATATATATATATATACGTATATATATATATATATATATATATATATATATACGTATATATATATATATATATATATTAGGGCTGGGCAAAGTTGAAAAAATTGAACTGATTAATCACATGCTTTTTCTGCGATTAATCGCATTATGCGCCAAATTTAATAATGAAGTAAAAACTAGTGTATTGCGTGCTTTTATTTTAAAGTAATGTTATCAGAACAATATAACAGGCATTCTGGAGCAACAGCAAGTTAACTACAGTATATAAATCAAAAATATATGCTAGGGAAGAAAAAATATGTATTTTATTTTTTAATGACTGGTCATTCAATTAAATATTGTAATTATTTTCAGATGTTATAGACTATTTTAAAAACAGCTTAATATCATGCTAAAGAAGAAACATTTGTCTTTTATCAGGGAACAACATAAACAGTCTGTTCAGTAGTAAGGGTCCCTGTGAGGGACAAGCCACTCCTTCTTTTGTCATGTTCAGTTTGTTGCTTACCTTAAATATGTATGTTAAAGACCAGCAATTGATTAACTTTATACAAAAGCAATAAGTGCTTTTGATCTTGTTCAGTTCAGTTTTTCTTACTCAGTGAGAAAAGTCCAGTCTGTGTTGGCTTGAACAAGAGCACTGAAGTCTGGTTGAATGAGGTGGAGATGTGAAGGACAGCTAACAGGTATGTCAGCGGCGGCTTTGCGCATGCGCGATTAATGTTCGATCTGTACTTGGAGACTGCAGCGCGAGGCTCCTATACCAAGTACGCTAAGTCCAGACTTGTGAACCTTTGGAGTTTGGACTTGGGAGTCCAGACTCTCAAGGACGGGAGGACACAGGACGGTCTTTCTGCAATTGGAACAGCAGCTGACTTGATGACGTCACCACCTCAGCTGTCGTTGTCATGAGTTATGCCGTGTTCACACCAAAAGAGTTGCGAAATATTCGCGCGTCCAGATTACATGTTAAGTCAATGCACAGCCGCGTTAGGTTGCGAAAAAGCGGATTTTTCGCCGGGCGGCGCGATACTGGCGAAATGGCGTTGCGAATATTCGCAACTCCGCTTTTTCGCTTTTTCGCTTTTTCGCCGACGCGGAGTTGCGAAAGCCAATCAGCGTTGAGAAGCTCCGCCCGGCATCACCGCCGTTCTGCCGTCACTGAATCAAACTGCGGGTCCGCTGAAGGAGCGCTGGAAGCGGCTTCATTCAGACACTCGTCCCGGAGGAGTCGGAACTGTGTGCGACTACGGATAATATTATGAACCCAGACACGACTACGGATAATATTATGAACCCAGACACGGGGGCGTTTGATGTTCCGACGTGTGTGGGACTTTCTCAACAAGTATAAAGCAGAACTAGTGGTTATTTCAATGGTCAATGGCGGAAATAGTCAATGTTTTCATTGACATGGAGATAAGCCCCGCCCCCTTTCCCCAGCGATGGTTGCGAAAAACGAATTAACCACTGGAGCGAGTTTTTTGCCGGGCGGCGCGATATAGGCGAAGTGGCGTTGCGAATATTCGCAACTGTTTTGGTGTGAACACGGCATTACTCTGATTCTTCATTGTAAAGTATTTTTACAGTCAAACAAAATATGACAACCCTGCTTTTTTTGCACTGGTTTCACAGACATACACATATCATTGTATGTATATATATATATATATATATATATATATATATATATATATATATATATATACATATACACACAGATACACATATCATTGTATGTACATATATATTATTGTGTTTATAAATATGTATTATATATATATATATACAGATACACATATCCTTGTATATATATATTGTGTTTATAAATATCTATTTTATATACTTATATAGATACACATAATTGTATATATAATATGTTTATAAATGTTATATATATACTTATATATTTATATAGATACACATATAATTGCAAACAATTCGGTCAAAAGTAATAAGACTGTAGTTCAAAGTAAAAGTTAAATTAAAATCTTAAATTATAAATCGTAACCTTTCCCTCAGTCAAACTGATTTAATGTGACTGAATAAATAATAAAGATTGCTTGTTAGATGCTCAAAGTCGATTTATATCTCATGTTTAATCGATACGGAGACATCGGAGCCAGCGGATCATTTCAAAAAGTCCAGCCGAGATCAAGCTGCTGTCGGCGGGCAGCACAGCGCTGACGGCCCGGTGATGACGGGGCTCACGGTCCCTCAGCAGGACCTCAACCCGTCGGCATATCTTTTTAAATAAGATGAGTCTGGACAAACCGACCACAGATTTGATGCTTAAACAAATAACTTCTCGCCTGAAAACATCCTAAAATTACATTTTGTGACTCAACAACGGTAGTATTTATAGAACGTCAACTTTCAGTTGTGAGTTTTCTCATCCGCCATTGTTCCCTGTTTGCTGGTCCGAAATGCATTCTGGGATATTGGCTCTCTCAAGTACGCTCAAGTCTGCTCTGATGCATCCCCGGTAAAATGGGAGGATCAAGTCACATCCGGGCATTTTCACCGTGCTTGGCAAGAAGCGGACTTTTTAATTGGAACAGTACTTGGTCCGCGACTGATGACGTTTCACGAGTCCACGAGAACACAAGTACAGAGAAGAACGCTTATTGAGAAACGGCCACTGTCCGCTTTTGAGAGCTCTGTGAGGCAGAGCGGCTCGCGGTAGACGTGCTTCAGTCTGTTGGCAACAAGCCGGTCTGTGAGGCTGCAGAAGCGAGTGCGCATACGTAAACCGCTTTCAGAGTAAAAGCAGTGCCGTTGTATTGCATTTATGGCGTGCATCTTATTTCTTTCTTTTTCTTTTTTGATTGACCTCACGCGGGCCGGACTGGGAGAGCCGTGCCCAGGTCTGAACTGCGCCGTCTGGGAGAGATTTAAAGTGCAGTACCTGTGTGCAGCAGCATTAAGCCCCTCCCAATGCAAAAAAAAAAACCAAACAGAGTTAAGGCACGATCAAATAATTAACGCCATTAATAGTTTGCTGCGTTAGCGCATTTTTAACGCGTTAACGTGCCCAGCCCTAATATATATATATATATATATATATATATATATATATATATATATATATATATATATATATATATAAATATATAATAAGATAATCCTTTATTAGTCCCGCAGTGGGGAAATTACAGGATTACAGCAGCCTTGCTCACAAGTGAATAAAAAGAATAATACAATAGAAACAAGTAATATAAATAAATATAAATGAGCAGTAAAACAGTAGAGAAATATTAATATACAGACTGAATAGAAAAGTACTTAAACGTATTGCACGTAAATACACGTAATATACGTAATAATATTAAACGTATTGCACGTGTGCGTGTGTATATACATACACACGCACACATATTTGTTTGACTAATGAGGATATAAATATATAATATTTGTAATGTATATTATATATATAATATTATTACAAATATTATATATATAATATTTGTTTGCTATTGTATAATACAATATATATATAATATATACAGTATATTACAAATATTATATATATATAATATGTGTTTGACTAATGAGGATTTGCATCTCCTACCAAGACTCATCGGGTCCTTCCTGCGTTCCCTAAAATAAGGTAACACACTCACATGTTCATGTCTGTGAAGCTCTCGGCAGCGATGAAGAGAGTCACAACGAGAGGATGACGGGCCGTCACGGCGCTGAGAGAGAAACGAGATGAACAATTACAAGCTGCTACGCCTCATGTTGAATGTTATCTGGTGCTGTTAAGTGTAGCATGACACCATGGTGGAGTTAGCCAGCTAGCTTTGGCTTGAACAGATGAGACAATCCAACATGGTGGAGTTAGCAAGCTATTTTTGGCTTGAACAGATGAAATAATCCAACAGTATTGTTGAGTCTTCTGGACGTTGATAATATAAATCGTTATATTCTGTAGATATTCTTCATTTCATTATTCTTATGTCTATGAAAGTTCAGGTTGTGCGAGGTCAGTTTAACAAATATTGTTAGATGTTCATGACGGAAAACTGTGTATTAAAGAGCCGAACTTCCGGCTGTTCGGGGTGTTTTTGGACGGTCAACCTGCGTGTTGACTGGACGACTCCCTGCTATCGCGATTGCAGCATTTATTACTTTGTTTGTGATCAAGGAAAATAAATTCAGAGTACGGGAGAAGTTGTTTGGCTAAGTTTTTCCGGAGGCTACACCAGGCATCCAATAATTATCACGCGCTAACAACGTACAGATGTGCAGATTGTGAAAGAGTCGACAGCAGCAGGTGTTGTTTCCTCTTGATTGTTAGTTTTTTTTACTAAATGCCACAAAGAGAAAAGAAACCAACGTGTCGTACTGTTTCTTCCTGCACTGTTTGGCTTCGATGGTGAAGCCGGACAGGTTGATGAAGCCTTCGGCTTTCTCCGCCTGCAGAGAGAGAAACAACACGAGGGAGCATTCTTATGTTGTAGAGACGTTTAAAAAAAATAAAAACTACGGTCACCGGTAAAAAAAAAAAAATTGGAATAAAAACGAATTAATTGTAGCCTGTGTCGCATGGTTTTCTTAGTATAACAATGTATGCACTAATATAGGGTGACCAGACGTCCTCTTTTTCCCGTACATGTCCTCTTTTCGAGACCTAAAAAAAGCGTCCGGCAGGGATTCCAAAAACGTCCGGGATTTTGCTACGTCCGGGAAAATAGTTATTACCCCCTTACAAGTTTTGGAAATGGTACGTCCGGGAAAATAGTTATTACCCCCTTACAAGTTTTGGAAATGGTATCTCCCTCACGTTCCACCTTCTTGCGCAAGCTCTGACTGTAGAGAGAACTGTCATTGGTCGACCGATCTCAACGTAAATGTAAGTTCACGGCATGCTATACACTACTGCTACCCCCCCGCGACGAAGTGTCCTCCTCCTCCTCTCTCTCTTCCTCCACTGTTTAAAAAAATATTTTTAAACAGTTTTATTCCCAAAGACAAAATCTATTAAGCTATACATTAGCACTTTATTTCAACTGAGAAATTCGGATAGGGTTTCTTAGTTTCTTATTTTTAGCACAATGTAGAAGCTGACACAAAAAAGAAGTATAAAAGGTGATAAAAACATTAAATAATAAAGTTTCAGTCTTGTCATATTCGTACACATATCAAATATCTCAGGTTACTTCATGTTACAGAGTCAGAAGTGTGTGGACTCCATGGGCATTAATGACCTGCCATATACCGTCCAGTTCTGCTGGGACTCACCATCTTGTTTGTGTACCAGTACAGAGAGCTCTTCTTCAGGACAAACCAGTATCTCATCCATTTGCCTCCCAGGAAGCTGCGGCCCTCCTTCCTGCGGAGGAGCCAGCCCTGACAGTTGGCCACGCCCAGATCCCGGACCGAGACCCCCCGTCGACTCATGGCTGCCATCGGGCCCCCGGGGGACCAGAGAGGAAGAGATTCAGATTTTTAAGTTTCCTTCAGTTTAAAAGTAATCTACTGAGTGCATCAAACAGAAACTAATAGATAATTCAGCAGATCTTTAATGGTGCTAGTCAGACATTCATAATGTTGCACAGATCAAACACTATAAATGCAGAGCTCGCCTGAGAATCTCCACGTTTTTAGGATTTTATCAGGATCAAAGTGTTCCAGTGATGGTCGCCTTTACGTTCACGAGTACCTCGCAAACAGGAAGTGCTACGAGCTAATTCTGCATTCTTTTAAACGGTGCAAGTTTGCCAAAATGTAAACAAATATAGGATATATACCCTCCACAGTACCACATCGAATCCATGACTACGTTATACTTCCTGTTCACAGCCCCCAAAGGATCATGGGAACTGTGGTTCGGGAATGTAGAGCACGACTATAAATATTATTTATATATACACTCACCTAAAGGATTATTAGGAACACCATACTAATACTGTGTTTGACCCCCTTTCGCCTTCAGAACTGCCTTAATTCTACGTGGCATTGATTCAACAAGGTGCTGAAAGCATTCTTTAGAAATGTTGGCCCATATTGATCGGATAGCATCTTGCAGTTGATGGAGATTTGTGGGATGCACATCCAGGGCACGAAGCTCCCGTTCCACCACATCCCAAAGATGCTCTATTGGGTTGAGATCTGGTGACTGTGGGGGCCATTTTAGTACAGTGAACTCATTGTCATGTTCAAGAAACCAATTTGAAATGATTCGAGCTTTGTGACATGGTGCATTATCCTGCTGGAAGTAGCCATCAGAGGATGGGTACATGGTGGCCATAAAGGGATGGACATGGTCAGAAACAATGCTCAGGTAGGCCGTGGCATTTAAACGATGCCCAATTGGCACTAAGGGGCCTAAAGTGTGCCAAGAAAACATCCCCCACACCATTACACCACCACCACCAGCCTGCACAGTGGTAACAAGGCACGATGGATCCATGTTCTCATTCTGTTTACGCCAAATTCTGACTCTACCATCTGAATGTCTCAACAGAAATCGAGACTCATCAGACCAGGCAACATTTTTCCAGTCTTCAACTGTCCAATTTTGGTGAGCTCTTGCAAATTGTAGCCTCTTTTTCCTATTTGTAGTGGAGATGAGTGGTACCCGGTGGGGTCTTCTGCTGTTGTAGCCCATCCGCCTCAAGGTTGAGCGTGTTGTGGCTTCACAAATGCTTTGCTGCATACCTCGGTTGTAACGAGTGGTTATTTCAGTCGAAGTTGCTCTTCTATCAGCTTGAATCAGTCGGCCCATTCTCCTCTGACCTCTAGCATCAACAAGGCATTTTCGCCCACAGGACTGCCGCATACTGGATGTTTTTCCCTTTTCACACCATTCTTTGTAAACCCTAGAAATGGTTGTGCGTGAAAATCCCAGTAACTGAGCAGATTGTGAAATACTCAGACCGGCCCGTCTGGCACCAACAACCATGCCACGCTCAAAATTGCTTAAATCACCTTTCTTTCCCATTCTGACATTCAGTTTGGAGTTCAGGAGATTGTCTTGACCAGGACCACACCCCTAAATGCATTGAAGCAACTGCCATGTGATTGGTTGATTAGATAATTGCATTAATGAGAAATCAGAATCAGAAACTGTTTATTTGCCAGGAATGTTTTCACACAAACGAGGAATTTTTTGAGGCGGAAGGTGCATACATTGGACATGGACATGGGACGTAAGACGAGACAAACAACAATCAACAATCAACGAAAACAACAGTGCAATTGGTATTAAAATATGTGTAAGATAAGCAAGTGCTCAGTCAACAGATACGTTAATGTGAATGTACGTTAAAGTGACATGTGTATTTAAGTTAAAGTGTATGTTAAAGTGACGAGTGTTTAAGTATGCGGTGTGCAGAGGAGTGAATGGTAAAGAGAAATAAAAATAAAGAAGAGAAAATAAAAATAAAAATTAAGAGTTAAAATTAAAAATTAAAAATTAAAATAGCTGGGGGGTGACAGAGACAGTCAGTGGGGGACCCGGGCCCTGTTGATGAGCCCGACTGCTGACGGGAAGAAACTGTTTGTGTGGCGTGAGGCCTTGGTTCTGATGGACCTCAGCCTCCTGCCAGAGGGGAGGGACTCGAACAGGATATGTCCAGGGTGAGAGGGGTCAGCTGCAATCTTCCTAGCTCGCCTCAGAGTCCTGGAGGCGAACAAGTCCTGGAGGGATGGCAGATTACAGCCAATCACCCTCTCAGCAGAGCGGATGATGCGCTGCAGCCTGGCCTTGTCCTTGGCAGTGGCTGCGGTGTACCAGACGGTGAAATTGAACAGGTGTTCCTAATAATCCTTTAGGTGAGTGTATTTCTGACTCTTAAATGGAGAATTATAGACCACAGATTGAGAACAAAATGATGTACATATAAATACATTCTAAAAGTCAACATTTCTTTCCAGAAGCAATACTCTGGATGACCACACTCTACTACTGTCCAGTGACCTTTGACATCTGATCTGAAGACCCTGA
This sequence comes from Myoxocephalus aenaeus, assembly GCA_038501785.1. NCBI lineage: Eukaryota > Metazoa > Chordata > Actinopteri > Perciformes > Cottidae > Myoxocephalus > Myoxocephalus aenaeus. The sequence continues at coordinate 7,048,534 of JBAMJR010000189.1, forward strand.
GGAGGACTCACCCGCTGCAGCTGGACGTCCGGCCGTGTGGCGTCTTTGCAGCCGACAGCTCAGCCGAGAAGGAGGAAGCTGCCGTGAGAACGTACACACAGACCACAGAGTCGACGTCACACTCATGCATCATGTGACCACACGGCCTTCCTGTTTGACACCTTCTTCACAAACGTTTCTCAGACTCCCTGCACACAAACGTCCACTTTGATGTCGAGGAAATACAAATGTTTCTGCAGCCGCTGTTTGTTTGTTTGTTTGGATAATTCTTTGTTCAGTATCTTTGTACCAGACTTCCTTTTTTCAGATATTCCGCAGGGATGGCGGTAAAGTGCACTTCATGATAGATATTTTACCTTGAGTTCAATGATTGAGGTCATTGGTAAATTCACATTCCAGTGCAGGTGAATAATTCATGTTAGTCTGATCAATAAAATACAAAAAAAAGTTATTGACAAAAGTGATGTGTAGTCGACATTGTCCACTAGGTGGCGCCATCAGCCAAAACAGTTCATTAAAAGATCTACATCATGGTGGTGAGGTACTTATTAGAAGGACTTGAAATCCAAAAAAGTAGCAACAAAACACAACAGTTGACTTACTGTGGCACATGTCAAAATAATAGTCTAGCACATTTCAAAATAAAGGTTTATTTGAATTTCCACCTGTAACACAAAAACAAGACAAATGGATCAAACGAGTCATTTTTTTATGTGTGAATGAGTCTTGTCTACATTATTGTACGAAAGTTAACTCTTTCAAAATAAATTGCACTTTATTTTTCATTGTATTTGACACAAAAAATACACAGAGGCGAAGAATGTAGTTAAACTCAGACTCCTTGTGTGTGAGTGTCTCGTTTTTGTAGTTTGGCAAAATGACTCAATCGGGATTGTCCAGAAATGTCGAAATACAGAAGGACAATAAACATTACGTGATGTTTTTTCACCTAAAGTGAGACGACAGACGGAGGCACACGTGGTAACTACAGAATGACGGCGTGTTGACGTTTCCTACATTTCCCATGATTCACTTCTGCCATCATGAGACCCGACTGAAAGCAAGTGAACGGGACCTCGTGCAGAAAGTCAAGTCAGGAAACCGACATGGTGAGATACATACATACATACATACATATATAAACAGTAACAGGGTTTAGTGTTTGTAAATCAAACTTTTTATTTATAAAAAACACATGATAATATTTTAACTACAGTCTGATAATCTTTTGTACAGGCTTTTCATATCTCTATAATGTGTTGTCATATCACATGAAGCAGAAACCCTCTTTACAAAAGGAAAAGATGGAAACTTAATAAGGAGCTCCTCTGATTGTAAAACTGCAGATGATCACTCTCAAACCAAAAAGAATAAAAGATATTTCCTCTTGAGCTGCTGCCGAGGGATCAAAACACTTTAACACAGTTTTTACATGAAGTTTTCACAGCAGCCATGTTGACCCTGCATTACATCTGTAAACACAGATGTAATTAATAAAGAATATAATTATCATAGTTTTGCTGAGTGTGTAAAGGCCTTAAGTAGTAAAACAAACCCTTCTGGTAAACTTTCATTAATTCTTCTTTTGACTGTTACTAGCATTTTGTTGCTTTAATTACGTTATCGCTGCTGGAACAAGACTTTTGTGAAGTTTCAGAAATAGTTAGTAACAATGCAGAGCTCTTGTATTTATACACATAAAATAAAACAATCTGTGAAATGTATTTACAGATAAAGAGACGAGAGGAACAGACTCGATGTTGAGAAATGCGTCGGCCATTTTTAAACTAGAAACACGCTGATGTGTGATTACTCCACCTGAACCCGTCAGACCGGAGAACCTCGTAATATCTATTCTAATTCTGCTTATTCATTCTTTTCTGAAAGGCGATAAAAAAAAAAGAAGCTGTTGAAAACTGTTGAAAACCAAAAACCAGCTTTATCTTCAGCAGATTCCAGTCGCCACGAACAGAAACAATGAGGTATGTTTTTGGAGGGGTGAAAAGGCCCAAAACAAAAAGGAACTATAAATATTTTCTGTTTCCACACACAAGCTGAATGTTGAGTTTGACATCCTGTATGGAAGCTCAGCAGGGGCAAACTTTGTCACTGAAAGGCAGATTCCAGCATTAAAAAAAGGCAAAATTAAAATTGTGTTTTCGTTAACTGAATCCCAGTTTTCATGCCCACTAGAAACCGGTTCAAATCAAGATCTGGTGTAGATATCTGAACACGTCTCTGAGGCCACAGTGAATTAAGAGATATCATACTTTTCATCAGCTGAAGGCCAATGGAAGCTGCTTCTTCTCGAGTGACTTTAAGGCTTGAAATGGAGTTTTGTTTCAGATCGTTCGTCTTGAGAAGCCTCTCGGTGCGTCACACTCAGGCGGTCGCTTCAGTCCTCTTTGAATTCGTGGGAATTTCCAGCTCTGATTAACTATCCCCTCAACTGGATCCCAGTCCACAAACTGGAGTCAGCGGCTCCAGCTGATCAATGTAATCGTCCATTCATCTTTTAAACTCACCAGTCAGCAGTGTTCATTCTGAGGAGGCCAGGAACATGTAACGTACTGACCAGCATCGCTGGTGGGCGTGGCTGGGCCGTGACATCACCAGACGGTGACATCACAGGGTCCTGGAGGACACCTGGACCTCACTGAGACACGGTGCAGATGTTAAACCACTGGAGGCCAGCAAAAAGACTAGATTTACAAAACTATTCTTTAAAAAGTAGCCTTAATTGAGTTTACTCATTTTAACTCATAAGCGTAAGCATAGAGTCTCTCGTGGGAAGTTCATGGAGGTAAAATGGCTTTGTTAAAACACTCAATGTAGAAAACAAGTTTTTGTCCTCTTTGCTTTGGATTTGTAAGTATTTGCTGAAGGCCCTGAACACGCAAACGTCATAAAACTTGTTTTCCTGAAGACCTCCTGAGGACACGAGGCCTCCTGCAGGAGCCAGCGGAGCCAGAGGGTCTCAGCCACCAGGACCTTTGAGACCTCGTCAGTGGCTGAGCAGCCTGAGACGAGCCAGCCAGCCGCCCAGCAGCGATGTCGACGGTTTGGTCACGGCCATCGGAGGAGAAACGGTGGCAGAGGAAGAGGAGGAGGAGGTGGAGGACTTCTTGGACACCGCCGCTTCCTGGTACGGGATGGTGGCGCTGCTGTGCAGGTTGGCGCTGATGAAGCACTGGCTGCCCCGGATGTGGTCGACGCCGCGGACAGACGGGTGTCCTCGGTACGGCAGAGGGAAGCAAGGCTCCTCCTCCGTGATGGTGTTGATCCCCTCGTTGCTCAGGTATCTGTGCAGGAGGTCTGGAGCAGGAAGTCAACAACGAGGTCATAAGAGTTCAAACCGTTCTATGAGTCTCAATTTAGTTAAGGGGGTCGTTCAGGGGTTTAGAAGTGAGCTTGTATGAGGTTCTTCTCCAGTCGGTGTTTTACTTTTACCTTCCAGAGCACGAGAAATACTTCATACAACCTCACGCAACTGTAAAGTCCCACAACTGTCCACAATTGAGTTTAAAAAGGAAAGTCATAAATTCAATGATGCTTTTGGGCTCCTTTCGCTATAACACAAAAAGATAACGCCTTTAGATTTTACTCAGAAACAAGGTCAGGTGAAAAGTTGTAAAGTCGGGTGAGATTCTTTTCATTTCTTTTGTTTAAAAAGGATTTTCTTGATTCCAGTAACACTGTTTCCATTTGTTTGAAGATCATGTGACTAAGATCATGTACTGAATAAAGAAATGCATGAGAAGAGGGCCGACATTGAGAAGTGTTTTAAAGCTGAAGTCACGTGTAAATGATTCAGCGTGACACGGTGGAAAAGCTGCTAATGCGTCTCTGTTTAACTGACTTCCATTAGGCGCCTGATATCTTGGACAAACGGACAAACACACACTCAGATCTGCGCGGTCGGTTCCTGAAGGTGAAGTGCTGCCGAGTCGCGTTAATAATCGACCGGGGAGAAATTCAAAGCACGTGGCCCGTCCCGTTTGTCCTCGGCCGTTAACGAGGCAGACGGGCGGCGCGTTACCGATAGCGGTGAGATTACGGAGGCGGGCGGAGCTCACCTTTCCTTCCCTGAGCGCCGGGCCTGGAGGACGGGTCACCTGAGAACGACTCCACTGGCATGGAGACGGGTCGAGGTTTACCTGCCAACACAACAACAAGTGTGAATATGTATGCAGAATGAAAAAATATTTCATCTTCTGTTGGTGGGATTTTTTCTTCCCATGATGCATCTTTACTGCTCCCATTAATCAGACATCGTATTGTCTCCTTCTAAGCATTTCAAGGTTAAAGGCGTCAAACGTGTCATTGTCTGAGAATGTTATGTTAATGAGGGTCTGTGTGTGTGTGTGTGTGTGTGCACTCACAGCGTGTAGACGAGCGCTGTCTGAGGCACACAGGGATTGGCTGGTTGAGTTCAGGCGGGGCGGGGCTGGTGGGCGTCCTGTTGTCGTCAATGAAAGTGAAGCGTCGGCGCACGTCTGCGTCCAGACACGAGTTCGGAGACTTGGGCCTCCGCTTCACAGCCGGAGACGCGTTCTTGTTCCCATCTCTTCAGAGAAAGAAAGGACGGGAGGACGAGGAAGACGAGGGTTGTAAACTACACTCGAGTTATTGGTTTGTAACAAGACTGAATAATCGAGACCGGTACTCACAGCGGTGTGTAAGGAGCTGCAGGGGGAGGAGGGACGTACAAATCCATTATGGCCGTCTTCCCTCTCCTCCCAGGAGCGTCTGAGGCTTCTGGCTGTTGAGTTCTGTAGAGACCCGCACCTCCCTGAGAGGTCTGGACACAACACGAGAGAGAGAGAGAGAGAGAGAGAGAGAGAGAGAGAGAGAGAGAGAGAGAGAGAGAGAGAGAGAGAGAGTTGTTGGTTTGTGGACCGCCGCTCTGAAGCCTTGACTCTAAATGACCATAATTTACTAAATGAACATCATGCTGTATTGAAGAAGACTTGAAACTAGAGATTGAGACAATGTTTACTGAGGGAATACATCAAGAGGGAAGTAGAGTCATTTCTATAGACTTCTATACAACCAGAGGAGTCGCCCCCTGGTGGTCAGGAGAGAGAATGGGATGCGTCAATGATTAGCAACAACACTGATTTTGTTGCATCGCATCAAACACTGCAGTGCTCCGTAATACAGCAGCGATGCCCCCAGTGGACACCAGGAGGACAGCATGTATTTGTACCACAGGGCAAACATGAGATAACATGACACAGGATGGGATCAAATACTGTTCATTGTTCACAAATTACAGGAGCAGATGTTGAACGTACAAAATCTAAGAAAAACAACAATCGAACGAATGGATGAAACAGAATATTTGAGCAGTGTACAATTAGAAAAAGGAATCAAATCAAATCCTTTGCATTTGATTGGATCGCTAAAAGTGAAATAGATAGTTTTTTACTAAATGTTAAATGCATACGGGTTGTTAAATAGGAGCACAGGATGAATGAGGATGTGATCTTAAAAATAATTTTCATTTCCTGTCTACTTTAAAAAGCCAACGATGACCCTCGTGAGGTTAATGGCATTTCTCGTAAAACAGCGTTGAGACGTTCGAGCTCGAGAATAGAAACAGCAGACGAAGCCGCTCCGTTTCCTTCCTCTCCTCCAAACCTTTACTTTCATAAACAGGAACTTCACTCAGCTCCTTTTCTGCTCCACGGAAGAAGTGTGTTGTGCTGATTAAAGATATGTTCTGATCACCACGAGCACGAACACTGTAGACTCGATACCACAAACAAATACTCATGAGAGGAACAAGCGGGGAGGAAACAAGTCCCAAAAACGACTTAAAATACAATTTTATTAATAAAAAAATTAATAAATAATAATTTATGAATTCAAAATAGTTGTTTAATTAACCAACAGTGTACTTTTATTGAATAATGACAACACATAGTGAAGTGGTTACTTTACTACTCTGGTGATAGTATTACTTCTTTTACACCTTTACGCTTGTATTTAATCTTTGTTGTTGTAGTTAACTTTTTATATTTTAGTTGAATCTTTTAACTATATTTAAAATTACCATAATCTTTTGGCAATTCTATTCTATTTTGCATTGGTGTCAGTATTACTTCTCTTACACTTCATAATAGTTATTCTATTGTTCATAAATGTATTTTAATTTAATGCGTTTTTGTTATTCTTCTGTAACTTTTCAGAATCAGAATCAGCTTTAATGGCCATGTAAATTTGCACATACATGGAATTTGACTCCGGTTTCACTTTGTTCTTTGTTCTTTTTTTCCACACACAATATACAGTAAACAAGATAAATATAAAAAGGACATTAAAGACAGTAGTAAAAAAAGTGCAGATAGTGCAGATGGAAGAGTCTGGATCAAACTCTGGCTGAAGAATTTCCTTCAGGATTAATAAAGTAAAGTTATAATCTATCATGATCATTTAGGAAGACTGGGCCGAGCACAAGTCGTGGTGACGTAAGCGCTGATTGAAGATGACCTTTGACCTGAACAGTAGGAGAGCCGGTGAGGTACAGCAAGACTGACTTCAGATCTGTTTTGATAACAGAGATAAGAGCCTGAGCCGGGCTGTGGAAGACG